>CM055353.1:1484524-1523718 GCA_029228515.1 Populus alba x Populus x berolinensis | reverse complement strand
TTCTGCTACTTGTTCTACATCACACTTCTTCCCGCAAACGACGAAACGCTTTGACTCGGTCAGTTTCCCGGCATTCCGACTTCGATGCCCCAGTTGCCCAAAATTCAGTTGCCTTTGAATTTCGGGTGATCCCTCTTGAGCATGTATGCTTCTTCTACTTGTTCTACATCACACTTCCTGCCGCATAGTGCGTAACGCTTTGACTCGATGAGTTTCGCGGCATTCCAACTTCGATGCCCCGATTGCCGAAATTCAGTTGCCTTTGAATTTCGGGTGATCCCTCTTGAGCATGTATGCTTCTGCTACTTGTTCTACATCAGACTTCTTCCGCAAAGGGCGAAACGCTTTGACTCGGTGAGTTTCCCGGCATTCCTACTTCGATGCCCCGGGTGCCGAAATTTAGTTGCCTATGAATTTTGGGTGATCCCTCTTGATCATGAATGCTTCTGCTACTTGTTCTACACCACACTTCCTTCCGCAAAGGGCGTAACGCTTTGACTCGCTGAGTTTCGCGGCATTCCGACGTCGATGCCCCGGTTGCCGAAATTCAGTTGCCTTTGAATTTCGGGTGATCCCTCTTGAGCATGTATGCTTCTGCTACTTGTTCTACATCACACTCGCCTCCGCAAACAGCGAAACGCTTTGACTCGATGAGTTTTGCGGCATTCCGACTTGGATTCCCCGGTTGCCGAAATTCAGTTGCCTTTGAATTTCGGGTGATCCCTCTTGAGCATGTATGCTTCTGCTACTTGTTCTACATCACACTAGCCTCCGCAAACAGCGAAACACTTTGACTTGATGAGTTTCGCGGCATTCCGACTTGGATTCCCCGGTTGCCGAAATTCAGTTGGCTTTGAATTTCGGGTGATCCCTGTTGAGCATGTATTCTTCTGCTACTTGTTCTACATCACACTTCCTCCCGCAAACGGCGAAACGCTTTGACTCGGTCAGTTTCCCGGCATTCCGACTTCGATGCCCCAGTTGCCCAAAATTCAGTTGCCTTTGAATTTCGGGTGATCCCTCTTGAGCATGTATGCTTCTGCTACTTGTTCTACATCACACTTCCTTCCGCAAAGGCGTAACGCTTTGACTCGATGAGTTTCGCGGCATTCCGACTTCGATGCCCCGATTGCCGAAATTCAGTTGCCTTTGAATTTCGGGTGATCCCTCTTGAGCATGTATGCTTCTGCTACTTGTTCTACATCAGACTTCTTCCGCAAAGGCGAAACGCTTTGACTCGGTGAGTTTCGCGGCATTCCGACTTCGATGCCCCGGTTGCCGAAATTCAGTTGCCTTTGAATTTCGGGTGATCCCTCTTGAGCATGTATGCTTCTGCTACTTGTTCTACATCACACTTCTTCCGCAAACGGCGAAACGCTTTGACTCGGTGAGTTTCGCGGCATTCCGACTTCGATGCCCCGGTTGCCGAAATTCAGTTGCCTTTGAATTTCGGGTGATCCCTCTTGAGCATGTATGCTTCTGCTACTTGTTCTACATCAGACTTCCTCCGCAAACGGCGAAACGCTTTGACTCGGTGAGTTTCGCGGCATTCCGACTTCGATGCCCCGGTTGCCGAAATTCAGTTGCCTTTGAATTTCGGGTGATCCCTCTTGAGCATGTATGCTTCTGCTACTTGTTCTACATCACACTTCCTCCGCAAACGGCGAAACGCTTTGACTCGGTGAGTTTCGCGGCATTCCGACTTCGATGCCCCGGTTGCCGAAATTCAGTTGCCTTTGAATTTCGGGTGATCCCTCTTGAGCATGTATGCTTCTGCTACTTGTTCTACATCACACTTCTTCCGCAAACGGCGAAACGCTTTGACTCGGTGAGTTTCGCGGCATTCCGACTTCGATGCCCCGGTTGCCGAAATTCAGTTGCCTTTGAATTTCGGGTGATCCCTCTTGAGCATGTATGCTTCTGCTACTTGTTCTACATCACACTTCCTTCCGCAAACGGCGAAACGCTTTGACTCGGTGAGTTTCGCGGCATTCCGACTTCGATGCCCCGGTTGCCGAAATTCAGTTGCCTTTGAATTTCGGGTGATCCCTCTTGAGCATGTATGCTTCTGCTACTTGTTCTACATCACACTTCCTTCCGCAAACGGCGAAACGCTTTGACTCGGTGAGTTTCGCGGCATTCCGACTTCGATGCCCCGGTTGCCGAAATTCAGTTGCCTTTGAATTTCGGGTGATCCCTCTTGAGCATGTATGCTTCTGCTACTTGTTCTACATCAGACTTCCTTCCGCAAACGGCGAAACGCTTTGACTCGGTGAGTTTCGCGGCATTCCGACTTCGATGCCCCGGTTGCCGAAATTCAGTTGCCTTTGAATTTCGGGTGATCCCTCTTGAGCATGTATGCTTCTGCTACTTGTTCTACATCAACTTCTTCCGCAAACGGCGAAACGCTTTGACTCGGTGAGTTTCGCGGCATTCCGACTTCGATGCCCCGGTTGCCGAAATTCAGTTGCCTTTGAATTTCGGGTGATCCCTCTTGAGCATGTATGCTTCTGCTACTTGTTCTACATCACACTTCTTCCGCAAACGGCGAAACGCTTTGACTCGGTGAGTTTCGCGGCATTCCGACTTCGATGCCCCGGTTGCCGAAATTCAGTTGCCTTTGAATTTCGGGTGATCCCTCTTGAGCATGTATGCTTCTGCTACTTGTTCTACATCACACTTCCTTCCGCAAACGGCGAAACGCTTTGACTCGGTGAGTTTCGCGGCATTCCGACTTCGATGCCCCGGTTGCCGAAATTCAGTTGCCTTTGAATTTCGGGTGATCCCTCTTGAGCATGTATGCTTCTGCTACTTGTTCTACATCACACTTCCTTCCGCAAACGGCGAAACGCTTTGACTCGGTGAGTTTCGCGGCATTCCGACTTCGATGCCCCGGTTGCCGAAATTCAGTTGCCTTTGAATTTCGGGTGATCCCTCTTGAGCATGTATGCTTCTGCTACTTGTTCTACATCACTTCTTCCGCAAAAGGCGAAACGCTTTGACTCGGTGAGTTTCGCGGCATTCCGACTTCGATGCCCCGGTTGCCGAAATTCAGTTGCCTTTGAATTTCGGGTGATCCCTCTTGAGCATGTATGCTTCTGCTACTTGTTCTACATCACACTTCCTTCCGCAAACGGCGAAACGCTTTGACTCGGTGAGTTTCGCGGCATTCCGACTTCGATGCCCCGGTTGCCGAAATTCAGTTGCCTTTGAATTTCGGGTGATCCCTCTTGAGCATGTATGCTTCTGCTACTTGTTCTACATCACACTTCCTTCCGCAAACGGCGAAACGCTTTGACTCGGTGAGTTTCGCGGCATTCCGACTTCGATGCCCCGTTGCCGAAATTCAGTTGCCTTTGAATTTCGGGTGATCCCTCTTGAGCATGTATGCTTCTGCTACTTGTTCTACATCACACTTCCTTCCGCAAACGGCGAAACGCTTTGACTCGGTGAGTTTCGCGGCATTCCGACTTCGATGCCCGGTTGCCGAAATTCAGTTGCCTTTGAATTTCGGGTGATCCCTCTTGAGCATGTATGCTTCTGCTACTTGTTCTACATCACACTTCCTTCCGCAAACGGCGAAACGCTTTGACTCGGTGAGTTTCGCGGCATTCCGACTTCGATGCCCCGGTTGCCGAAATTCAGTTGCCTTTGAATTTCGGGTGATCCCTCTGGAGCATGTATGCTTCTGCTACTTGTTCTACATCACACTTCCTTCCGCAAACGGCGAAACGCTTTGACTCGGTGAGTTTCGCGGCATTCCGACTTCGATGCCCCGGTTGCCGAAATTCAGTTGCCTTTGAATTTCGGGTGATCCCTCTTGAGCATGTATGCTTCTGCTACTTGTTCTACACCACACTTCCTTCCGCAAAGGGCGTAACGCTTTGACTCGGTGAGTTTCACAGCATTACGACTTCGATGCCCTGGTTGCCGAAATTCAGTTGCCTTTGAATTTCGGGTGATCCCTCTGGAGCATGTATGCTTCTGCTACTTGTTCTACATCACACTTCCTTCCGCAAACGGCGAAACGCTTTGACTCGGTGAGTTTCGCGGCATTCCGACGTCGATGCCCCGGTTGCCGAATTTCACTTGCCTTTGAATTTCGGGTGATGCCTCTTGATCATGTATGCTTCTGCTACTTCTTCTACATCACACTTCCACCCGCAAACGGCGAAACGCTTTGACTCGGTGAGTTTCGCGGCATTCCGACGTCGATGCCTCGTTTGCTGAATTTCAGTTGCCTTTGAATTTCGGGTGATGCCTCTTGAGCATGTATGCTTCTGCTACTTCTTCTACATCACACTTCCTCCCGCAAAAGACGAAACGCTTTGACTTGGTCAGTTTCCCGGCATTCCGACTTCGATGCCCCAGTTGCCCAAAATTCAGTTGCCTTTGAATTTCGGGTGATCCCTCTTGAGCATGTATGCTTCTGCTACTTGTTCTACACCACACTTCTTCCGCAAACGGCGAAACGCTTTGACTCGGTGAGTTTCGCGGCATTCCGACTTCGATGCCCCGGTTGCCGAAATTCAGTTGCCTTTGAATTTCGGGTGATCCCTCTTGAGCATGTATGCTTCTGCTACTTGTTCTACACCACACTTCCTTCCGCAAACGGCGAAACGCTTTGACTCGGTGAGTTTCGCGGCATTCCGACTTCGATGCCCCGGTTGCCGAAATTCAGTTGCCTTTGAATTTCGGGTGATCCCTCTTGAGCATGTATGCTTCTGCTACTTGTTCTACATCACACTTCCTTCCGCAAACGCGAAACGCTTTGACTCGGTGAGTTTCGCGGCATTCCGACTTCGATGCCCCGGTTGCCGAAATTCAGTTGCCTTTGAATTTCGGGTGATCCCTCTTGAGCATGTATGCTTCTGCTACTTGTTCTACATCAGACTTCTTCCGCAAACGGCGAAACGCTTTGACTCGGTGAGTTTCGCGGCATTCCGACTTCGATGCCCCGGTTGCCGAAATTCAGTTGCCTTTGAATTTCGGGTGATCCCTCTTGAGCATGTATGCTTCTGCTACTTGTTCTACATCACACTTCCTTCCGCAAACGGCGAAACGCTTTGACTCGGTGAGTTTCGCGGCATTCCGACTTCGATGCCCGGTTGCCGAAATTCAGTTGCCTTTGAATTTCGGGTGATCCCTCTTGAGCATGTATGCTTCTGCTACTTGTTCTACATCACACTTCTTCCGCAAACGGCGAAACGCTTTGACTCGGTGAGTTTCGCGGCATTCCGACTTCGATGCCCCGGTTGCCGAAATTCAGTTGCCTTTGAATTTCGGGTGATCCCTCTTGAGCATGTATGCTTCTGCTACTTGTTCTACATCACACTTCCTTCCGCAAACGGCGAAACGCTTTGACTCGGTGAGTTTCGCGGCATTCCGACTTCGATGCCCCGGTTGCCGAAATTCAGTTGCCTTTGAATTTCGGGTGATCCCTCTTGAGCATGTATGCTTCTGCTACTTGTTCTACATCACACTTCTTCCGCAAACGGCGAAACGCTTTGACTCGGTGAGTTTCGCGGCATTCCGACTTCGATGCCCCGGTTGCCGAAATTCAGTTGCCTTTGAATTTCGGGTGATCCCTCTTGAGCATGTATGCTTCTGCTACTTGTTCTACATCACACTTCCTCCCGCAAACGGCGAAACGCTTTGACTCGGTGAGTTTCGCGGCATTCCGACTTCGATGCCCCGGTTGCCGAAATTCAGTTGCCTTTGAATTTCGGGTGATCCCTCTTGAGCATGTATGCTTCTGCTACTTGTTCTACATCACACTTCCTTCCGCAAACGGCGAAACGCTTTGACTCGGTGAGTTTCGCGGCATTCCGACTTCGATGCCCCGGTTGCCGAAATTCAGTTGCCTTTGAATTTCGGGTGATCCCTCTTGAGCATGTATGCTTCTGCTACTTGTTCTACATCACACTTCTTCCGCAAACGGCGAAACGCTTTGACTCGGTGAGTTTCGCGGCATTCCGACTTCGATGCCCCGGTTGCCGAAATTCAGTTGCCTTTGAATTTCGGGTGATCCCTCTTGAGCATGTATGCTTCTGCTACTTGTTCTACATCACACTTCCTTCCGCAAACGGCGAAACGCTTTGACTCGGTGAGTTTCGCGGCATTCCGACTTCGATGCCCCGGTTGCCGAAATTCAGTTGCCTTTGAATTTCGGGTGATCCCTCTTGAGCATGTATGCTTCTGCTACTTGTTCTACATCACACTTCCTTCCGCAAACGGCGAAACGCTTTGACTCGGTGAGTTTCGCGGCATTCCGACTTCGATGCCCCGGTTGCCGAAATTCAGTTGCCTTTGAATTTCGGGTGATCCCTCTTGAGCATGTATGCTTCTGCTACTTGTTCTACATCACACTTCCTTCCGCAAACGGCGAAACGCTTTGACTCGGTGAGTTTCGCGGCATTCCGACTTCGATGCCCCGGTTGCCGAAATTCAGTTGCCTTTGAATTTCGGGTGATCCCTCTTGAGCATGTATGCTTCTGCTACTTGTTCTACATCACACTTCTTCCGCAAACGGCGAAACGCTTTGACTCGGTGAGTTTCGCGGCATTCCGACTTCGATGCCCCGGTTGCCGAAATTCAGTTGCCTTTGAATTTCGGGTGATCCCTCTTGAGCATGTATGCTTCTGCTACTTGTTCTACATCACACTTCCTTCCGCAAACGGCGAAACGCTTTGACTCGGTGAGTTTCGCGGCATTCCGACTTCGATGCCCCGGTTGCCGAAATTCAGTTGCCTTTGAATTTCGGGTGATCCCTCTTGAGCATGTATGCTTCTGCTACTTGTTCTACATCACACTTCTTCCGCAAACGGCGAAACGCTTTGACTCGGTGAGTTTCGCGGCATTCCGACTTCGATGCCCCGGTTGCCGAAATTCAGTTGCCTTTGAATTTCGGGTGATCCCTCTTGAGCATGTATGCTTCTGCTACTTGTTCTACATCACACTTCTTCCGCAAACGGCGAAACGCTTTGACTCGGTGAGTTTCGCGGCATTCCGACTTCGATGCCCCGGTTGCCGAAATTCAGTTGCCTTTGAATTTCGGGTGATCCCTCTTGAGCATGTATGCTTCTGCTACTTGTTCTACATCACACTTCTTCCGCAAACGGCGAAACGCTTTGACTCGGTGAGTTTCGCGGCATTCCGACTTCGATGCCCCGGTTGCCGAAATTCAGTTGCCTTTGAATTTCGGGTGATCCCTCTTGAGCATGTATGCTTCTGCTACTTGTTCTACATCACACTTCCTTCCGCAAACGGCGAAACGCTTTGACTCGGTGAGTTTCGCGGCATTCCGACTTCGATGCCCCGGTTGCCGAAATTCAGTTGCCTTTGAATTTCGGGTGATCCCTCTTGAGCATGTATGCTTCTGCTACTTGTTCTACATCACACTTCCTTCCGCAAACGGCGAAACGCTTTGACTCGGTGAGTTTCGCGGCATTCCGACTTCGATGCCCCGGTTGCCGAAATTCAGTTGCCTTTGAATTTCGGGTGATCCCTCTTGAGCATGTATGCTTCTGCTACTTGTTCTACATCACACTTCCTTCCGCAAACGGCGAAACGCTTTGACTCGGTGAGTTTCGCGGCATTCCGACTTCGATGCCCCGGTTGCCGAAATTCAGTTGCCTTTGAATTTCGGGTGATCCCTCTTGAGCATGTATGCTTCTGCTACTTGTTCTACATCACACTTCTTCCGCAAACGGCGAAACGCTTTGACTCGGTGAGTTTCGCGGCATTCCGACTTCGATGCCCCGGTTGCCGAAATTCAGTTGCCTTTGAATTTCGGGTGATCCCTCTTGAGCATGTATGCTTCTGCTACTTGTTCTACATCACACTTCCTCCGCAAACGGCGAAACGCTTTGACTCGGTGAGTTTCGCGGCATTCCGACTTCGATGCCCCGGTTGCCGAAATTCAGTTGCCTTTGAATTTCGGGTGATCCCTCTTGAGCATGTATGCTTCTGCTACTTGTTCTACATCACACTTCCTTCCGCAAACGGCGAAACGCTTTGACTCGGTGAGTTTCGCGGCATTCCGACTTCGATGCCCCGGTTGCCGAAATTCAGTTGCCTTTGAATTTCGGGTGATCCCTCTTGAGCATGTATGCTTCTGCTACTTGTTCTACATCACACTTCTTCCGCAAACGGCGAAACGCTTTGACTCGGTGAGTTTCGCGGCATTCCGACTTCGATGCCCCGGTTGCCGAAATTCAGTTGCCTTTGAATTTCGGGTGATCCCTCTTGAGCATGTATGCTTCTGCTACTTGTTCTACATCACACTTCCTCCGCAAACGGCGAAACGCTTTGACTCGGTGAGTTTCGCGGCATTCCGACTTCGATGCCCGGTTGCCGAAATTCAGTTGCCTTTGAATTTCGGGTGATCCCTCTTGAGCATGTATGCTTCTGCTACTTGTTCTACATCACACTTCCTTCCGCAAACGGCGAAACGCTTTGACTCGGTGAGTTTCGCGGCATTCCGACTTCGATGCCCCGGTTGCCGAAATTCAGTTGCCTTTGAATTTCGGGTGATCCCTCTTGAGCATGTATGCTTCTGCTACTTGTTCTACATCACACTTCTTCCGCAAACGGCGAAACGCTTTGACTCGGTGAGTTTCGCGGCATTCCGACTTCGATGCCCCGGTTGCCGAAATTCAGTTGCCTTTGAATTTCGGGTGATCCCTCTTGAGCATGTATGCTTCTGCTACTTGTTCTACATCACACTTCCTTCCGCAAACGGCGAAACGCTTTGACTCGGTGAGTTTCGCGGCATTCCGACTTCGATGCCCCGGTTGCCGAAATTCAGTTGCCTTTGAATTTCGGGTGATCCCTCTTGAGCATGTATGCTTCTGCTACTTGTTCTACATCACACTTCCTTCCGCAAACGGCGAAACGCTTTGACTCGGTGAGTTTCGCGGCATTCCGACTTCGATGCCCCGGTTGCCGAAATTCAGTTGCCTTTGAATTTCGGGTGATCCCTCTTGAGCATGTATGCTTCTGCTACTTGTTCTACATCACACTTCTTCCGCAAACGGCGAAACGCTTTGACTCGGTGAGTTTCGCGGCATTCCGACTTCGATGCCCCGGTTGCCGAAATTCAGTTGCCTTTGAATTTCGGGTGATCCCTCTTGAGCATGTATGCTTCTGCTACTTGTTCTACATCACACTTCCTTCCGCAAACGGCGAAACGCTTTGACTCGGTGAGTTTCGCGGCATTCCGACTTCGATGCCCCGGTTGCCGAAATTCAGTTGCCTTTGAATTTCGGGTGATCCCTCTTGAGCATGTATGCTTCTGCTACTTGTTCTACATCACACTTCCTTCCGCAAACGGCGAAACGCTTTGACTCGGTGAGTTTCGCGGCATTCCGACTTCGATGCCCCGGTTGCCGAAATTCAGTTGCCTTTGAATTTCGGGTGATCCCTCTTGAGCATGTATGCTTCTGCTACTTGTTCTACATCACACTTCTTCCGCAAACGGCGAAACGCTTTGACTCGGTGAGTTTCGCGGCATTCCGACTTCGATGCCCCGGTTGCCGAAATTCAGTTGCCTTTGAATTTCGGGTGATCCCTCTTGAGCATGTATGCTTCTGCTACTTGTTCTACATCACACTTCCTTCCGCAAAGGCGAAACGCTTTGACTCGGTGAGTTTCGCAGCATTCCGACTTCGATGCCCAGGTTGCCGAAATTCAGTTGCCTTTGAATTTCGGGTGATCCCTCTTGAGCATGTATGCTTCTGCTACTTGTTCTACATCACACTTCCTCCCGCAAACGGCGAAACGCTTTGACTCGGTGAGTTTCGCGGCATTCCAATTTCGATGCCCCGATTGCCGAAATTCAGTTGCCTTTGAATTTCGGGTGATCCCTCTTGAGCATGTATGCTTCTGCTACTTGTTCTACACCACACTTCGTTCCGCAAACGGCGAAACGCTTTGACTCGGTGAGTTTCGCGGCATTCCGACTTCGATGCCCCGATTGCCGAAATTCAGTTGCCTTTGAATTTCGGGTGATCCCTCTTGAGCATGTATGCTTCTGCTACTTGTTCTACATCACACTTCCTTCCGCAAACGGCGAAACGCTTTGACTCGGTGAGTTTCGCGGCATTCCGACTTCGATGCCCCGGGTGCCGAAATTCAGTTGCCTTTGAATTACGGCTGATCCCTCTTGAGCATGTATGCTTCTGCTACTTGTTCTACATCACACTTCTTCCGCAAACGGCGAAACGCTTTGACTCGGTGAGTTTCGCGGCATTCCGACTTCGATGCCCCGGTTGCCGAAATTCAGTTGCCTTTGAATTTCGGGTGATCCCTCTTGAGCATGTATGCTTCTGCTACTTGTTCTACATCACACTTCCTTCCGCAAACGGCGAAACGCTTTGACTCGGTGAGTTTCGCGGCATTCCGACTTCGATGCCCCGGTTGCCGAAATTCAGTTGCCTTTGAATTTCGGGTGATCCCTCTTGAGCATGTATGCTTCTGCTACTTGTTCTACATCACACTTCTTCCGCAAACGGCGAAACGCTTTGACTCGGTGAGTTTCGCGGCATTCCGACTTCGATGCCCCGGTTGCCGAAATTCAGTTGCCTTTGAATTTCGGGTGATCCCTCTTGAGCATGTATGCTTCTGCTACTTGTTCTACATCACACTTCTTCCGCAAACGGCGAAACGCTTTGACTCGGTGAGTTTCGCGGCATTCCGACTTCGATGCCCCGGTTGCCGAAATTCAGTTGCCTTTGAATTTCGGGTGATCCCTCTTGAGCATGTATGCTTCTGCTACTTGTTCTACATCACACTTCTTCCGCAAACGGCGAAACGCTTTGACTCGGTGAGTTTCGCGGCATTCCGACTTCGATGCCCCGGTTGCCGAAATTCAGTTGCCTTTGAATTTCGGGTGATCCCTCTTGAGCATGTATGCTTCTGCTACTTGTTCTACATCACACTTCTTCCGCAAACGGCGAAACGCTTTGACTCGGTGAGTTTCGCGGCATTCCGACTTCGATGCCCCGGTTGCCGAAATTCAGTTGCCTTTGAATTTCGGGTGATCCCTCTTGAGCATGTATGCTTCTGCTACTTGTTCTACATCACACTTCCTTCCGCAAACGGCGAAACGCTTTGACTCGGTGAGTTTCGCGGCATTCCGACTTCGATGCCCCGGTTGCCGAAATTCAGTTGCCTTTGAATTTCGGGTGATCCCTCTTGAGCATGTATGCTTCTGCTACTTGTTCTACATCACACTTCCTCCGCAAACGGCGAAACGCTTTGACTCGGTGAGTTTCGCGGCATTCCGACTTCGATGCCCCGGTTGCCGAAATTCAGTTGCCTTTGAATTTCGGGTGATCCCTCTTGAGCATGTATGCTTCTGCTACTTGTTCTACATCACACTTCCTTCCGCAAACGGCGAAACGCTTTGACTCGGTGAGTTTCGCGGCATTCCGACTTCGATGCCCCGGTTGCCGAAATTCAGTTGCCTTTGAATTTCGGGTGATCCCTCTTGAGCATGTATGCTTCTGCTACTTGTTCTACATCACACTTCTTCCGCAAACGGCGAAACGCTTTGACTCGGTGAGTTTCGCGGCATTCCGACTTCGATGCCCCGGTTGCCGAAATTCAGTTGCCTTTGAATTTCGGGTGATCCCTCTTGAGCATGTATGCTTCTGCTACTTGTTCTACATCACACTTCTTCCGCAAACGGCGAAACGCTTTGACTCGGTGAGTTTCGCGGCATTCCGACTTCGATGCCCCGGTTGCCGAAATTCAGTTGCCTTTGAATTTCGGGTGATCCCTCTTGAGCATGTATGCTTCTGCTACTTGTTCTACATCACACTTCCTTCCGCAAACGGCGAAACGCTTTGACTCGGTGAGTTTCGCGGCATTCCGACTTCGATGCCCCGGTTGCCGAAATTCAGTTGCCTTTGAATTTCGGGTGATCCCTCTTGAGCATGTATGCTTCTGCTACTTGTTCTACATCACACTTCCTTCCGCAAACGGCGAAACGCTTTGACTCGGTGAGTTTCGCGGCATTCCGACTTCGATGCCCCGGTTGCCGAAATTCAGTTGCCTTTGAATTTCGGGTGATCCCTCTTGAGCATGTATGCTTCTGCTACTTGTTCTACATCACTTCCTTCCGCAAACGGCGAAACGCTTTGACTCGGTGAGTTTCGCGGCATTCCGACTTCGATGCCCCGGTTGCCGAAATTCAGTTGCCTTTGAATTTCGGGTGATCCCTCTTGAGCATGTATGCTTCTGCTACTTGTTCTACATCACACTTCCTTCCGCAAACGGCGAAACGCTTTGACTCGGTGAGTTTCGCGGCATTCCGACTTCGATGCCCCGGTTGCCGAAATTCAGTTGCCTTTGAATTTCGGGTGATCCCTCTTGAGCATGTATGCTTCTGCTACTTGTTCTACATCACACTTCTTCCGCAAACGGCGAAACGCTTTGACTCGGTGAGTTTCGCGGCATTCCGACTTCGATGCCCCGGTTGCCGAAATTCAGTTGCCTTTGAATTTCGGGTGATCCCTCTTGAGCATGTATGCTTCTGCTACTTGTTCTACATCACACTTCCTTCCGCAAACGGCGAAACGCTTTGACTCGGTGAGTTTCGCGGCATTCCGACTTCGATGCCCCGGTTGCCGAAATTCAGTTGCCTTTGAATTTCGGGTGATCCCTCTTGAGCATGTATGCTTCTGCTACTTGTTCTACATCACACTTCCTCCGCAAACGGCGAAACGCTTTGACTCGGTGAGTTTCGCGGCATTCCGACTTCGATGCCCCGGTTGCCGAAATTCAGTTGCCTTTGAATTTCGGGTGATCCCTCTTGAGCATGTATGCTTCTGCTACTTGTTCT
Source organism: Populus alba x Populus x berolinensis (assembly GCA_029228515.1). Taxonomy (NCBI): domain Eukaryota; kingdom Viridiplantae; phylum Streptophyta; class Magnoliopsida; order Malpighiales; family Salicaceae; genus Populus; species Populus alba x Populus x berolinensis. The sequence goes on along the minus strand of CM055353.1, from coordinate 1,510,871 downwards.
ACATCACACTTCCTTCCGCAAACGGCGAAACGCTTTGACTCGGTGAGTTTCGCGGCATTCCGACTTCGATGCCCCGGTTGCCGAAATTCAGTTGCCTTTGAATTTCGGGTGATCCCTCTTGAGCATGTATGCTTCTGCTACTTGTTCTACATCACACTTCCTTCCGCAAACGGCGAAACGCTTTGACTCGGTGAGTTTCGCGGCATTCCGACTTCGATGCCCCGGTTGCCGAAATTCAGTTGCCTTTGAATTTCGGGTGATCCCTCTTGAGCATGTATGCTTCTGCTACTTGTTCTACATCACACTTCCTTCCGCAAACGGCGAAACGCTTTGACTCGGTGAGTTTCGCGGCATTCCGACTTCGATGCCCCGGTTGCCGAAATTCAGTTGCCTTTGAATTTCGGGTGATCCCTCTTGAGCATGTATGCTTCTGCTACTTGTTCTACATCACACTTCCTTCCGCAAACGGCGAAACGCTTTGACTCGGTGAGTTTCGCGGCATTCCGACTTCGATGCCCCGGTTGCCGAAATTCAGTTGCCTTTGAATTTCGGGTGATCCCTCTTGAGCATGTATGCTTCTGCTACTTGTTCTACATCACACTTCCTTCCGCAAACGGCGAAACGCTTTGACTCGGTGAGTTTCGCGGCATTCCGACTTCGATGCCCCGGTTGCCGAAATTCAGTTGCCTTTGAATTTCGGGTGATCCCTCTTGAGCATGTATGCTTCTGCTACTTGTTCTACATCACACTTCTTCCGCAAACGGCGAAACGCTTTGACTCGGTGAGTTTCGCGGCATTCCGACTTCGATGCCCCGGTTGCCGAAATTCAGTTGCCTTTGAATTTCGGGTGATCCCTCTTGAGCATGTATGCTTCTGCTACTTGTTCTACATCACACTTCTTCCGCAAACGGCGAAACGCTTTGACTCGGTGAGTTTCGCGGCATTCCGACTTCGATGCCCCGGTTGCCGAAATTCAGTTGCCTTTGAATTTCGGGTGATCCCTCTTGAGCATGTATGCTTCTGCTACTTGTTCTACATCACACTTCTTCCGCAAACGGCGAAACGCTTTGACTCGGTGAGTTTCGCGGCATTCCGACTTCGATGCCCCGGTTGCCGAAATTCAGTTGCCTTTGAATTTCGGGTGATCCCTCTTGAGCATGTATGCTTCTGCTACTTGTTCTACATCACACTTCCTTCCGCAAACGGCGAAACGCTTTGACTCGGTGAGTTTCGCGGCATTCCGACTTCGATGCCCCGGTTGCCGAAATTCAGTTGCCTTTGAATTTCGGGTGATCCCTCTTGAGCATGTATGCTTCTGCTACTTGTTCTACATCACACTTCCTTCCGCAAACGGCGAAACGCTTTGACTCGGTGAGTTTCGCGGCATTCCGACTTCGATGCCCCGGTTGCCGAAATTCAGTTGCCTTTGAATTTCGGGTGATCCCTCTTGAGCATGTATGCTTCTGCTACTTGTTCTACATCACACTTCCTTCCGCAAACGGCGAAACGCTTTGACTCGGTGAGTTTCGCGGCATTCCGACTTCGATGCCCCGGTTGCCGAAATTCAGTTGCCTTTGAATTTCGGGTGATCCCTCTTGAGCATGTATGCTTCTGCTACTTGTTCTACATCACACTTCCTTCCGCAAACGGCGAAACGCTTTGACTCGGTGAGTTTCGCGGCATTCCGACTTCGATGCCCCGGTTGCCGAAATTCAGTTGCCTTTGAATTTCGGGTGATCCCTCTTGAGCATGTATGCTTCTGCTACTTGTTCTACATCACACTTCCTTCCGCAAACGGCGAAACGCTTTGACTCGGTGAGTTTCGCGGCATTCCGACTTCGATGCCCCGGTTGCCGAAATTCAGTTGCCTTTGAATTTCGGGTGATCCCTCTTGAGCATGTATGCTTCTGCTACTTGTTCTACATCACACTTCCTTCCGCAAACGGCGAAACGCTTTGACTCGGTGAGTTTCGCGGCATTCCGACTTCGATGCCCCGGTTGCCGAAATTCAGTTGCCTTTGAATTTCGGGTGATCCCTCTTGAGCATGTATGCTTCTGCTACTTGTTCTACATCACACTTCTTCCGCAAACGGCGAAACGCTTTGACTCGGTGAGTTTCGCGGCATTCCGACTTCGATGCCCCGGTTGCCGAAATTCAGTTGCCTTTGAATTTCGGGTGATCCCTCTTGAGCATGTATGCTTCTGCTACTTGTTCTACATCACACTTCCTCCGCAAACGGCGAAACGCTTTGACTCGGTGAGTTTCGCGGCATTCCGACTTCGATGCCCCGGTTGCCGAAATTCAGTTGCCTTTGAATTTCGGGTGATCCCTCTTGAGCATGTATGCTTCTGCTACTTGTTCTACATCACACTTCCTTCCGCAAACGGCGAAACGCTTTGACTCGGTGAGTTTCGCGGCATTCCGACTTCGATGCCCCGGTTGCCGAAATTCAGTTGCCTTTGAATTTCGGGTGATCCCTCTTGAGCATGTATGCTTCTGCTACTTGTTCTACATCACACTTCCTTCCGCAAACGGCGAAACGCTTTGACTCGGTGAGTTTCGCGGCATTCCGACTTCGATGCCCCGGTTGCCGAAATTCAGTTGCCTTTGAATTTCGGGTGATCCCTCTTGAGCATGTATGCTTCTGCTACTTGTTCTACATCACACTTCTTCCGCAAACGGCGAAACGCTTTGACTCGGTGAGTTTCGCGGCATTCCGACTTCGATGCCCCGGTTGCCGAAATTCAGTTGCCTTTGAATTTCGGGTGATCCCTCTTGAGCATGTATGCTTCTGCTACTTGTTCTACATCACACTTCCTTCCGCAAACGGCGAAACGCTTTGACTCGGTGAGTTTCGCGGCATTCCGACTTCGATGCCCCGGTTGCCGAAATTCAGTTGCCTTTGAATTTCGGGTGATCCCTCTTGAGCATGTATGCTTCTGCTACTTGTTCTACATCACACTTCCTTCCGCAAACGGCGAAACGCTTTGACTCGGTGAGTTTCGCGGCATTCCGACTTCGATGCCCCGGTTGCCGAAATTCAGTTGCCTTTGAATTTCGGGTGATCCCTCTTGAGCATGTATGCTTCTGCTACTTGTTCTACATCACACTTCCTTCCGCAAACGGCGAAACGCTTTGACTCGGTGAGTTTCGCGGCATTCCGACTTCGATGCCCCGGTTGCCGAAATTCAGTTGCCTTTGAATTTCGGGTGATCCCTCTTGAGCATGTATGCTTCTGCTACTTGTTCTACATCACACTTCTTCCGCAAACGGCGAAACGCTTTGACTCGGTGAGTTTCGCGGCATTCCGACTTCGATGCCCCGGTTGCCGAAATTCAGTTGCCTTTGAATTTCGGGTGATCCCTCTTGAGCATGTATGCTTCTGCTACTTGTTCTACATCACACTTCCTTCCGCAAACGGCGAAACGCTTTGACTCGGTGAGTTTCGCGGCATTCCGACTTCGATGCCCCGGTTGCCGAAATTCAGTTGCCTTTGAATTTCGGGTGATCCCTCTTGAGCATGTATGCTTCTGCTACTTGTTCTACATCACACTTCTTTCCGCAAACGGCGAAACGCTTTGACTCGGTGAGTTTCGCGGCATTCCGACTTCGATGCCCCGGTTGCCGAAATTCAGTTGCCTTTGAATTTCGGGTGATCCCTCTTGAGCATGTATGCTTCTGCTACTTGTTCTACATCACACTTCCTTCCGCAAACGGCGAAACGCTTTGACTCGGTGAGTTTCGCGGCATTCCGACTTCGATGCCCCGGTTGCCGAAATTCAGTTGCCTTTGAATTTCGGGTGATCCCTCTTGAGCATGTATGCTTCTGCTACTTGTTCTACATCACACTTCTTCCGCAAACGGCGAAACGCTTTGACTCGGTGAGTTTCGCGGCATTCCGACTTCGATGCCCCGGTTGCCGAAATTCAGTTGCCTTTGAATTTCGGGTGATCCCTCTTGAGCATGTATGCTTCTGCTACTTGTTCTACATCACACTTCCTTCCGCAAACGGCGAAACGCTTTGACTCGGTGAGTTTCGCGGCATTCCGACTTCGATGCCCCGGTTGCCGAAATTCAGTTGCCTTTGAATTTCGGGTGATCCCTCTTGAGCATGTATGCTTCTGCTACTTGTTCTACATCACACTTCCTTCCGCAAACGGCGAAACGCTTTGACTCGGTGAGTTTCGCGGCATTCCGACTTCGATGCCCCGGTTGCCGAAATTCAGTTGCCTTTGAATTTCGGGTGATCCCTCTTGAGCATGTATGCTTCTGCTACTTGTTCTACATCACACTTCCTTCCGCAAACGGCGAAACGCTTTGACTCGGTGAGTTTCGCGGCATTCCGACTTCGATGCCCCGGTTGCCGAAATTCAGTTGCCTTTGAATTTCGGGTGATCCCTCTTGAGCATGTATGCTTCTGCTACTTGTTCTACATCACACTTCTTCCGCAAACGGCGAAACGCTTTGACTCGGTGAGTTTCGCGGCATTCCGACTTCGATGCCCCGGTTGCCGAAATTCAGTTGCCTTTGAATTTCGGGTGATCCCTCTTGAGCATGTATGCTTCTGCTACTTGTTCTACATCACACTTCCTTCCGCAAACGGCGAAACGCTTTGACTCGGTGAGTTTCGCGGCATTCCGACTTCGATGCCCCGGTTGCCGAAATTCAGTTGCCTTTGAATTTCGGGTGATCCCTCTTGAGCATGTATGCTTCTGCTACTTGTTCTACATCACACTTCCTTCCGCAAACGGCGAAACGCTTTGACTCGGTGAGTTTCGCGGCATTCCGACTTCGATGCCCCGGTTGCCGAAATTCAGTTGCCTTTGAATTTCGGGTGATCCCTCTTGAGCATGTATGCTTCTGCTACTTGTTCTACATCACACTTCCTTCCGCAAACGGCGAAACGCTTTGACTCGGTGAGTTTCGCGGCATTCCGACTTCGATGCCCCGGTTGCCGAAATTCAGTTGCCTTTGAATTTCGGGTGATCCCTCTTGAGCATGTATGCTTCTGCTACTTGTTCTACATCACACTTCCTTCCGCAAACGGCGAAACGCTTTGACTCGGTGAGTTTCGCGGCATTCCGACTTCGATGCCCCGGTTGCCGAAATTCAGTTGCCTTTGAATTTCGGGTGATCCCTCTTGAGCATGTATGCTTCTGCTACTTGTTCTACATCACACTTCCTTCCGCAAACGGCGAAACGCTTTGACTCGGTGAGTTTCGCGGCATTCCGACTTCGATGCCCCGGTTGCCGAAATTCAGTTGCCTTTGAATTTCGGGTGATCCCTCTTGAGCATGTATGCTTCTGCTACTTGTTCTACATCACACTTCTTCCGCAAACGGCGAAACGCTTTGACTCGGTGAGTTTCGCGGCATTCCGACTTCGATGCCCCGGTTGCCGAAATTCAGTTGCCTTTGAATTTCGGGTGATCCCTCTTGAGCATGTATGCTTCTGCTACTTGTTCTACATCACACTTCCTTCCGCAAACGGCGAAACGCTTTGACTCGGTGAGTTTCGCGGCATTCCGACTTCGATGCCCCGGTTGCCGAAATTCAGTTGCCTTTGAATTTCGGGTGATCCCTCTTGAGCATGTATGCTTCTGCTACTTGTTCTACATCACACTTCCTTCCGCAAACGGCGAAACGCTTTGACTCGGTGAGTTTCGCGGCATTCCGACTTCGATGCCCCGGTTGCCGAAATTCAGTTGCCTTTGAATTTCGGGTGATCCCTCTTGAGCATGTATGCTTCTGCTACTTGTTCTACATCACACTTCCTTCCGCAAACGGCGAAACGCTTTGACTCGGTGAGTTTCGCGGCATTCCGACTTCGATGCCCCGGTTGCCGAAATTCAGTTGCCTTTGAATTTCGGGTGATCCCTCTTGAGCATGTATGCTTCTGCTACTTGTTCTACATCACACTTCCTTCCGCAAACGGCGAAACGCTTTGACTCGGTGAGTTTCGCGGCATTCCGACTTCGATGCCCCGGTTGCCGAAATTCAGTTGCCTTTGAATTTCGGGTGATCCCTCTTGAGCATGTATGCTTCTGCTACTTGTTCTACATCACACTTCTTCCGCAAACGGCGAAACGCTTTGACTCGGTGAGTTTCGCGGCATTCCGACTTCGATGCCCCGGTTGCCGAAATTCAGTTGCCTTTGAATTTCGGGTGATCCCTCTTGAGCATGTATGCTTCTGCTACTTGTTCTACATCACACTTCCTTCCGCAAACGGCGAAACGCTTTGACTCGGTGAGTTTCGCGGCATTCCGACTTCGATGCCCCGGTTGCCGAAATTCAGTTGCCTTTGAATTTCGGGTGATCCCTCTTGAGCATGTATGCTTCTGCTACTTGTTCTACATCACACTTCCTTCCGCAAACGGCGAAACGCTTTGACTCGGTGAGTTTCGCGGCATTCCGACTTCGATGCCCCGGTTGCCGAAATTCAGTTGCCTTTGAATTTCGGGTGATCCCTCTTGAGCATGTATGCTTCTGCTACTTGTTCTACATCACACTTCCTTCCGCAAACGGCGAAACGCTTTGACTCGGTGAGTTTCGCGGCATTCCGACTTCGATGCCCCGGTTGCCGAAATTCAGTTGCCTTTGAATTTCGGGTGATCCCTCTTGAGCATGTATGCTTCTGCTACTTGTTCTACATCACACTTCTTCCGCAAACGGCGAAACGCTTTGACTCGGTGAGTTTCGCGGCATTCCGACTTCGATGCCCCGGTTGCCGAAATTCAGTTGCCTTTGAATTTCGGGTGATCCCTCTTGAGCATGTATGCTTCTGCTACTTGTTCTACATCACACTTCCTTCCGCAAACGGCGAAACGCTTTGACTCGGTGAGTTTCGCGGCATTCCGACTTCGATGCCCCGGTTGCCGAAATTCAGTTGCCTTTGAATTTCGGGTGATCCCTCTTGAGCATGTATGCTTCTGCTACTTGTTCTACATCACACTTCCTTCCGCAAACGGCGAAACGCTTTGACTCGGTGAGTTTCGCGGCATTCCGACTTCGATGCCCCGGTTGCCGAAATTCAGTTGCCTTTGAATTTCGGGTGATCCCTCTTGAGCATGTATGCTTCTGCTACTTGTTCTACATCACACTTCTTCCGCAAACGGCGAAACGCTTTGACTCGGTGAGTTTCGCGGCATTCCGACTTCGATGCCCCGGTTGCCGAAATTCAGTTGCCTTTGAATTTCGGGTGATCCCTCTTGAGCATGTATGCTTCTGCTACTTGTTCTACATCACACTTCTTCCGCAAACGGCGAAACGCTTTGACTCGGTGAGTTTCGCGGCATTCCGACTTCGATGCCCCGGTTGCCGAAATTCAGTTGCCTTTGAATTTCGGGTGATCCCTCTTGAGCATGTATGCTTCTGCTACTTGTTCTACATCACACTTCCTTCCGCAAACGGCGAAACGCTTTGACTCGGTGAGTTTCGCGGCATTCCGACTTCGATGCCCCGTTGCCGAAATTCAGTTGCCTTTGAATTTCGGGTGATCCCTCTTGAGCATGTATGCTTCTGCTACTTGTTCTACATCACACTTCCTTCCGCAAACGGCGAAACGCTTTGACTCGGTGAGTTTCGCGGCATTCCGACTTCGATGCCCCGGTTGCCGAAATTCAGTTGCCTTTGAATTTCGGGTGATCCCTCTTGAGCATGTATGCTTCTGCTACTTGTTCTACATCACACTTCCTTCCGCAAACGGCGAAACGCTTTGACTCGGTGAGTTTCGCGGCATTCCGACTTCGATGCCCCGGTTGCCGAAATTCAGTTGCCTTTGAATTTCGGGTGATCCCTCTTGAGCATGTATGCTTCTGCTACTTGTTCTACATCACACTTCCTTCCGCAAACGGCGAAACGCTTTGACTCGGTGAGTTTCGCGGCATTCCGACTTCGATGCCCCGGTTGCCGAAATTCAGTTGCCTTTGAATTTCGGGTGATCCCTCTTGAGCATGTATGCTTCTGCTACTTGTTCTACATCACACTTCCTTCCGCAAACGGCGAAACGCTTTGACTCGGTGAGTTTCGCGGCATTCCGACTTCGATGCCCCGGTTGCCGAAATTCAGTTGCCTTTGAATTTCGGGTGATCCCTCTTGAGCATGTATGCTTCTGCTACTTGTTCTACATCACACTTCCTTCCGCAAACGGCGAAACGCTTTGACTCGGTGAGTTTCGCGGCATTCCGACTTCGATGCCCCGGTTGCCGAAATTCAGTTGCCTTTGAATTTCGGGTGATCCCTCTTGAGCATGTATGCTTCTGCTACTTGTTCTACATCACACTTCTTCCGCAAACGGCGAAACGCTTTGACTCGGTGAGTTTCGCGGCATTCCGACTTCGATGCCCCGGTTGCCGAAATTCAGTTGCCTTTGAATTTCGGGTGATCCCTCTTGAGCATGTATGCTTCTGCTACTTGTTCTACATCACACTTCCTTCCGCAAACGGCGAAACGCTTTGACTCGGTGAGTTTCGCGGCATTCCGACTTCGATGCCCCGGTTGCCGAAATTCAGTTGCCTTTGAATTTCGGGTGATCCCTCTTGAGCATGTATGCTTCTGCTACTTGTTCTACATCACACTTCTTCCGCAAACGGCGAAACGCTTTGACTCGGTGAGTTTCGCGGCATTCCGACTTCGATGCCCCGGTTGCCGAAATTCAGTTGCCTTTGAATTTCGGGTGATCCCTCTTGAGCATGTATGCTTCTGCTACTTGTTCTACATCACACTTCCTTCCGCAAACGGCGAAACGCTTTGACTCGGTGAGTTTCGCGGCATTCCGACTTCGATGCCCCGGTTGCCGAAATTCAGTTGCCTTTGAATTTCGGGTGATCCCTCTTGAGCATGTATGCTTCTGCTACTTGTTCTACATCACACTTCCTTCCGCAAACGGCGAAACGCTTTGACTCGGTGAGTTTCGCGGCATTCCGACTTCGATGCCCCGGTTGCCGAAATTCAGTTGCCTTTGAATTTCGGGTGATCCCTCTTGAGCATGTATGCTTCTGCTACTTGTTCTACATCACACTTCCTTCCGCAAACGGCGAAACGCTTTGACTCGGTGAGTTTCGCGGCATTCCGACTTCGATGCCCCGGTTGCCGAAATTCAGTTGCCTTTGAATTTCGGGTGATCCCTCTTGAGCATGTATGCTTCTGCTACTTGTTCTACATCACACTTCCTTCCGCAAACGGCGAAACGCTTTGACTCGGTGAGTTTCGCGGCATTCCGACTTCGATGCCCCGGTTGCCGAAATTCAGTTGCCTTTGAATTTCGGGTGATCCCTCTTGAGCATGTATGCTTCTGCTACTTGTTCTACATCACACTTCTTCCGCAAACGGCGAAACGCTTTGACTCGGTGAGTTTCGCGGCATTCCGACTTCGATGCCCCGGTTGCCGAAATTCAGTTGCCTTTGAATTTCGGGTGATCCCTCTTGAGCATGTATGCTTCTGCTACTTGTTCTACATCACACTTCCTTCCGCAAACGGCGAAACGCTTTGACTCGGTGAGTTTCGCGGCATTCCGACTTCGATGCCCCGGTTGCCGAAATTCAGTTGCCTTTGAATTTCGGGTGATCCCTCTTGAGCATGTATGCTTCTGCTACTTGTTCTACATCACACTTCCTTCCGCAAACGGCGAAACGCTTTGACTCGGTGAGTTTCGCGGCATTCCGACTTCGATGCCCCGGTTGCCGAAATTCAGTTGCCTTTGAATTTCGGGTGATCCCTCTTGAGCATGTATGCTTCTGCTACTTGTTCTACATCACACTTCCTTCCGCAAACGGCGAAACGCTTTGACTCGGTGAGTTTCGCGGCATTCCGACTTCGATGCCCCGGTTGCCGAAATTCAGTTGCCTTTGAATTTCGGGTGATCCCTCTTGAGCATGTATGCTTCTGCTACTTGTTCTACATCACACTTCCTTCCGCAAACGGCGAAACGCTTTGACTCGGTGAGTTTCGCGGCATTCCGACTTCGATGCCCCGGTTGCCGAAATTCAGTTGCCTTTGAATTTCGGGTGATCCCTCTTGAGCATGTATGCTTCTGCTACTTGTTCTACATCACACTTCCTTCCGCAAACGGCGAAACGCTTTGACTCGGTGAGTTTCGCGGCATTCCGACTTCGATGCCCCGGTTGCCGAAATTCAGTTGCCTTTGAATTTCGGGTGATCCCTCTTGAGCATGTATGCTTCTGCTACTTGTTCTACATCACACTTCTTCCGCAAACGGCGAAACGCTTTGACTCGGTGAGTTTCGCGGCATTCCGACTTCGATGCCCCGGTTGCCGAAATTCAGTTGCCTTTGAATTTCGGGTGATCCCTCTTGAGCATGTATGCTTCTGCTACTTGTTCTACATCACACTTCCTTCCGCAAACGGCGAAACGCTTTGACTCGGTGAGTTTCGCGGCATTCCGACTTCGATGCCCCGGTTGCCGAAATTCAGTTGCCTTTGAATTTCGGGTGATCCCTCTTGAGCATGTATGCTTCTGCTACTTGTTCTACATCACACTTCCTTCCGCAAACGGCGAAACGCTTTGACTCGGTGAGTTTCGCGGCATTCCGACTTCGATGCCCCGGTTGCCGAAATTCAGTTGCCTTTGAATTTCGGGTGATCCCTCTTGAGCATGTATGCTTCTGCTACTTGTTCTACATCACACTTCCTTCCGCAAACGGCGAAACGCTTTGACTCGGTGAGTTTCGCGGCATTCCGACTTCGATGCCCCGGTTGCCGAAATTCAGTTGCCTTTGAATTTCGGGTGATCCCTCTTGAGCATGTATGCTTCTGCTACTTGTTCTACATCACACTTCTTCCGCAAACGGCGAAACGCTTTGACTCGGTGAGTTTCGCGGCATTCCGACTTCGATGCCCCGGTTGCCGAAATTCAGTTGCCTTTGAATTTCGGGTGATCCCTCTTGAGCATGTATGCTTCTGCTACTTGTTCTACATCACACTTCTTCCGCAAACGGCGAAACGCTTTGACTCGGTGAGTTTCGCGGCATTCCGACTTCGATGCCCCGGTTGCCGAAATTCAGTTGCCTTTGAATTTCGGGTGATCCCTCTTGAGCATGTATGCTTCTGCTACTTGTTCTACATCACACTTCCTTCCGCAAACGGCGAAACGCTTTGACTCGGTGAGTTTCGCGGCATTCCGACTTCGATGCCCCGGTTGCCGAAATTCAGTTGCCTTTGAATTTCGGGTGATCCCTCTTGAGCATGTATGCTTCTGCTACTTGTTCTACATCACACTTCCTTCCGCAAACGGCGAAACGCTTTGACTCGGTGAGTTTCGCGGCATTCCGACTTCGATGCCCCGGTTGCCGAAATTCAGTTGCCTTTGAATTTCGGGTGATCCCTCTTGAGCATGTATGCTTCTGCTACTTGTTCTACATCACACTTCTTTCCGCAAACGGCGAAACGCTTTGACTCGGTGAGTTTCGCGGCATTCCGACTTCGATGCCCCGGTTGCCGAAATTCAGTTGCCTTTGAATTTCGGGTGATCCCTCTTGAGCATGTATGCTTCTGCTACTTGTTCTACATCACACTTCTTCCGCAAACGGCGAAACGCTTTGACTCGGTGAGTTTCGCGGCATTCCGACTTCGATGCCCCGGTTGCCGAAATTCAGTTGCCTTTGAATTTCGGGTGATCCCTCTTGAGCATGTATGCTTCTGCTACTTGTTCTACATCACACTTCCTTCCGCAAACGGCGAAACGCTTTGACTCGGTGAGTTTCGCGGCATTCCGACTTCGATGCCCCGGTTGCCGAAATTCAGTTGCCTTTGAATTTCGGGTGATCCCTCTTGAGCATGTATGCTTCTGCTACTTGTTCTACATCACACTTCCTTCCGCAAACGGCGAAACGCTTTGACTCGGTGAGTTTCGCGGCATTCCGACTTCGATGCCCCGGTTGCCGAAATTCAGTTGCCTTTGAATTTCGGGTGATCCCTCTTGAGCATGTATGCTTCTGCTACTTGTTCTACATCACACTTCCTTCCGCAAACGGCGAAACGCTTTGACTCGGTGAGTTTCGCGGCATTCCGACTTCGATGCCCCGGTTGCCGAAATTCAGTTGCCTTTGAATTTCGGGTGATCCCTCTTGAGCATGTATGCTTCTGCTACTTGTTCTACATCACACTTCTTCCGCAAACGGCGAAACGCTTTGACTCGGTGAGTTTCGCGGCATTCCGACTTCGATGCCCCGGTTGCCGAAATTCAGTTGCCTTTGAATTTCGGGTGATCCCTCTTGAGCATGTATGCTTCTGCTACTTGTTCTACATCACACTTCTTCCGCAAACGGCGAAACGCTTTGACTCGGTGAGTTTCGCGGCATTCCGACTTCGATGCCCCGGTTGCCGAAATTCAGTTGCCTTTGAATTTCGGGTGATCCCTCTTGAGCATGTATGCTTCTGCTACTTGTTCTACATCACACTTCCTTCCGCAAACGGCGAAACGCTTTGACTCGGTGAGTTTCGCGGCATTCCGACTTCGATGCCCCGGTTGCCGAAATTCAGTTGCCTTTGAATTTCGGGTGATCCCTCTTGAGCATGTATGCTTCTGCTACTTGTTCTACATCACACTTCCTTCCGCAAACGGCGAAACGCTTTGACTCGGTGAGTTTCGCGGCATTCCGACTTCGATGCCCCGGTTGCCGAAATTCAGTTGCCTTTGAATTTCGGGTGATCCCTCTTGAGCATGTATGCTTCTGCTACTTGTTCTACATCACACTTCCTTCCGCAAACGGCGAAACGCTTTGACTCGGTGAGTTTCGCGGCATTCCGACTTCGATGCCCCGGTTGCCGAAATTCAGTTGCCTTTGAATTTCGGGTGATCCCTCTTGAGCATGTATGCTTCTGCTACTTGTTCTACATCACACTTCCTTCCGCAAACGGCGAAACGCTTTGACTCGGTGAGTTTCGCGGCATTCCGACTTCGATGCCCCGGTTGCCGAAATTCAGTTGCCTTTGAATTTCGGGTGATCCCTCTTGAGCATGTATGCTTCTGCTACTTGTTCTACATCACACTTCTTCCGCAAACGGCGAAACGCTTTGACTCGGTGAGTTTCGCGGCATTCCGACTTCGATGCCCCGGTTGCCGAAATTCAGTTGCCTTTGAATTTCGGGTGATCCCTCTTGAGCATGTATGCTTCTGCTACTTGTTCTACATCACACTTCTTCCGCAAACGGCGAAACGCTTTGACTCGGTGAGTTTCGCGGCATTCCGACTTCGATGCCCCGGTTGCCGAAATTCAGTTGCCTTTGAATTTCGGGTGATCCCTCTTGAGCATGTATGCTTCTGCTACTTGTTCTACATCACACTTCCTTCCGCAAACGGCGAAACGCTTTGACTCGGTGAGTTTCGCGGCATTCCGACTTCGATGCCCCGTTGCCGAAATTCAGTTGCCTTTGAATTTCGGGTGATCCCTCTTGAGCATGTATGCTTCTGCTACTTGTTCTACATCACACTTCTTCCGCAAACGGCGAAACGCTTTGACTCGGTGAGTTTCGCGGCATTCCGACTTCGATGCCCCGGTTGCCGAAATTCAGTTGCCTTTGAATTTCGGGTGATCCCTCTTGAGCATGTATGCTTCTGCTACTTGTTCTACATCACACTTCTTCCGCAAACGGCGAAACGCTTTGACTCGGTGAGTTTCGCGGCATTCCGACTTCGATGCCCCGGTTGCCGAAATTCAGTTGCCTTTGAATTTCGGGTGATCCCTCTTGAGCATGTATGCTTCTGCTACTTGTTCTACATCACACTTCCTTCCGCAAACGGCGAAACGCTTTGACTCGGTGAGTTTCGCGGCATTCCGACTTCGATGCCCCGTTGCCGAAATTCAGTTGCCTTTGAATTTCGGGTGATCCCTCTTGAGCATGTATGCTTCTGCTACTTGTTCTACATCACACTTCCTCCGCAAACGGCGAAACGCTTTGACTCGGTGAGTTTCGCGGCATTCCGACTTCGATGCCCCGGTTGCCGAAATTCAGTTGCCTTTGAATTTCGGGTGATCCCTCTTGAGCATGTATGCTTCTGCTACTTGTTCTACATCACACTTCCTTCCGCAAACGGCGAAACGCTTTGACTCGGTGAGTTTCGCGGCATTCCGACTTCGATGCCCCGGTTGCCGAAATTCAGTTGCCTTTGAATTTCGGGTGATCCCTCTTGAGCATGTATGCTTCTGCTACTTGTTCTACATCACACTTCCTTCCGCAAACGGCGAAACGCTTTGACTCGGTGAGTTTCGCGGCATTCCGACTTCGATGCCCCGGTTGCCGAAATTCAGTTGCCTTTGAATTTCGGGTGATCCCTCTTGAGCATGTATGCTTCTGCTACTTGTTCTACATCACACTTCCTTCCGCAAACGGCGAAACGCTTTGACTCGGTGAGTTTCGCGGCATTCCGACTTCGATGCCCCGGTTGCCGAAATTCAGTTGCCTTTGAATTTCGGGTGATCCCTCTTGAGCATGTATGCTTCTGCTACTTGTTCTACATCACACTTCTTCCGCAAACGGCGAAACGCTTTGACTCGGTGAGTTTCGCGGCATTCCGACTTCGATGCCCCGGTTGCCGAAATTCAGTTGCCTTTGAATTTCGGGTGATCCCTCTTGAGCATGTATGCTTCTGCTACTTGTTCTACATCACACTTCTTCCGCAAACGGCGAAACGCTTTGACTCGGTGAGTTTCGCGGCATTCCGACTTCGATGCCCCGGTTGCCGAAATTCAGTTGCCTTTGAATTTCGGGTGATCCCTCTTGAGCATGTATGCTTCTGCTACTTGTTCTACATCACACTTCTTCCGCAAACGGCGAAACGCTTTGACTCGGTGAGTTTCGCGGCATTCCGACTTCGATGCCCCGGTTGCCGAAATTCAGTTGCCTTTGAATTTCGGGTGATCCCTCTTGAGCATGTATGCTTCTGCTACTTGTTCTACATCACACTTCCTTCCGCAAACGGCGAAACGCTTTGACTCGGTGAGTTTCGCGGCATTCCGACTTCGATGCCCCGGTTGCCGAAATTCAGTTGCCTTTGAATTTCGGGTGATCCCTCTTGAGCATGTATGCTTCTGCTACTTGTTCTACATCACACTTCCTTCCGCAAACGGCGAAACGCTTTGACTCGGTGAGTTTCGCGGCATTCCGACTTCGATGCCCCGGTTGCCGAAATTCAGTTGCCTTTGAATTTCGGGTGATCCCTCTTGAGCATGTATGCTTCTGCTACTTGTTCTACATCACACTTCCTCCCGCAAACGGCGAAACGCTTTGACTCGGTGAGTTTCGCGGCATTCCGACTTCGATGCCCCGGTTGCCGAAATTCAGTTGCCTTTGAATTTCGGGTGATCCCTCTTGAGCATGTATGCTTCTGCTACTTGTTCTACATCACACTTCCTTCCGCAAACGGCGAAACGCTTTGACTCGGTGAGTTTCGCGGCATTCCGACTTCGATGCCCCGGTTGCCGAAATTCAGTTGCCTTTGAATTTCGGGTGATCCCTCTTGAGCATGTATGCTTCTGCTACTTGTTCTACATCACACTTCCTTCCGCAAACGGCGAAACGCTTTGACTCGGTGAGTTTCGCGGCATTCCGACTTCGATGCCCCGGTTGCCGAAATTCAGTTGCCTTTGAATTTCGGGTGATCCCTCTTGAGCATGTATGCTTCTGCTACTTGTTCTACATCACACTTCCTTCCGCAAACGGCGAAACGCTTTGACTCGGTGAGTTTCGCGGCATTCCGACTTCGATGCCCCGGTTGCCGAAATTCAGTTGCCTTTGAATTTCGGGTGATCCCTCTTGAGCATGTATGCTTCTGCTACTTGTTCTACATCACACTTCTTCCGCAAACGGCGAAACGCTTTGACTCGGTGAGTTTCGCGGCATTCCGACTTCGATGCCCCGGTTGCCGAAATTCAGTTGCCTTTGAATTTCGGGTGATCCCTCTTGAGCATGTATGCTTCTGCTACTTGTTCTACATCACACTTCTTCCGCAAACGGCGAAACGCTTTGACTCGGTGAGTTTCGCGGCATTCCGACTTCGATGCCCCGGTTGCCGAAATTCAGTTGCCTTTGAATTTCGGGTGATCCCTCTTGAGCATGTATGCTTCTGCTACTTGTTCTACATCACACTTCCTTCCGCAAACGGCGAAACGCTTTGACTCGGTGAGTTTCGCGGCATTCCGACTTCGATGCCCCGGTTGCCGAAATTCAGTTGCCTTTGAATTTCGGGTGATCCCTCTTGAGCATGTATGCTTCTGCTACTTGTTCTACATCAACTTCCTTCCGCAAACGGCGAAACGCTTTGACTCGGTGAGTTTCGCGGCATTCCGACTTCGATGCCCCGGTTGCCGAAATTCAGTTGCCTTTGAATTTCGGGTGATCCCTCTTGAGCATGTATGCTTCTGCTACTTGTTCTACATCACACTTCCTTCCGCAAACGGCGAAACGCTTTGACTCGGTGAGTTTCGCGGCATTCCGACTTCGATGCCCCGGTTGCCGAAATTCAGTTGCCTTTGAATTTCGGGTGATCCCTCTTGAGCATGTATGCTTCTGCTACTTGTTCTACATCACACTTCCTTCCGCAAACGGCGAAACGCTTTGACTCGGTGAGTTTCGCGGCATTCCGACTTCGATGCCCCGGTTGCCGAAATTCAGTTGCCTTTGAATTTCGGGTGATCCCTCTTGAGCATGTATGCTTCTGCTACTTGTTCTACATCACACTTCTTCCGCAAACGGCGAAACGCTTTGACTCGGTGAGTTTCGCGGCATTCCGACTTCGATGCCCCGGTTGCCGAAATTCAGTTGCCTTTGAATTTCGGGTGATCCCTCTTGAGCATGTATGCTTCTGCTACTTGTTCTACATCACACTTCCTTCCGCAAACGGCGAAACGCTTTGACTCGGTGAGTTTCGCGGCATTCCGACTTCGATGCCCCGGTTGCCGAAATTCAGTTGCCTTTGAATTTCGGGTGATCCCTCTTGAGCATGTATGCTTCTGCTACTTGTTCTACATCACACTTCCTTCCGCAAACGGCGAAACGCTTTGACTCGGTGAGTTTCGCGGCATTCCGACTTCGATGCCCCGGTTGCCGAAATTCAGTTGCCTTTGAATTTCGGGTGATCCCTCTTGAGCATGTATGCTTCTGCTACTTGTTCTACATCACACTTCCTTCCGCAAACGGCGAAACGCTTTGACTCGGTGAGTTTCGCGGCATTCCGACTTCGATGCCCCGGTTGCCGAAATTCAGTTGCCTTTGAATTTCGGGTGATCCCTCTTGAGCATGTATGCTTCTGCTACTTGTTCTACATCACACTTCCTTCCGCAAACGGCGAAACGCTTTGACTCGGTGAGTTTCGCGGCATTCCGACTTCGATGCCCCGGTTGCCGAAATTCAGTTGCCTTTGAATTTCGGGTGATCCCTCTTGAGCATGTATGCTTCTGCTACTTGTTCTACATCACACTTCCTTCCGCAAACGGCGAAACGCTTTGACTCGGTGAGTTTCGCGGCATTCCGACTTCGATGCCCCGGTTGCCGAAATTCAGTTGCCTTTGAATTTCGGGTGATCCCTCTTGAGCATGTATGCTTCTGCTACTTGTTCTACATCAGACTTCTTCCGCAAACGGCGAAACGCTTTGACTCGGTGAGTTTCGCGGCATTCCGACTTCGATGCCCCGGTTGCCGAAATTCAGTTGCCTTTGAATTTCGGGTGATCCCTCTTGAGCATGTATGCTTCTGCTACTTGTTCTACATCACACTTCCTTCCGCAAACGGCGAAACGCTTTGACTCGGTGAGTTTCGCGGCATTCCGACTTCGATGCCCCGGTTGCCGAAATTCAGTTGCCTTTGAATTTCGGGTGATCCCTCTTGAGCATGTTCCTGCTACTTGTTCTACATCAACTTCCGCAAACGCTTTTGACTCGGTGAGTTTCGCGGCATTCCGACTTCGATGCCCCGGTTGCCGAAATTCAGTTGCCTTTGAATTTCGGGTGATCCCTCTTGAGCATGTATGCTTCTGCTACTTGTTCTACATCACACTTCCTTCCGCAAACGGCGAAACGCTTTGACTCGGTGAGTTTCGCGGCATTCCGACTTCGATGCCCCGGTTGCCGAAATTCAGTTGCCTTTGAATTTCGGGTGATCCCTCTTGAGCATGTATGCTTCTGCTACTTGTTCTACATCACACTTCCTTCCGCAAACGGCGAAACGCTTTGACTCGGTGAGTTTCGCGGCATTCCGACTTCGATGCCCCGGTTGCCGAAATTCAGTTGCCTTTGAATTTCGGGTGATCCCTCTTGAGCATGTATGCTTCTGCTACTTGTTCTACATCACACTTCCTTCCGCAAACGGCGAAACGCTTTGACTCGGTGAGTTTCGCGGCATTCCGACTTCGATGCCCCGGTTGCCGAAATTCAGTTGCCTTTGAATTTCGGGTGATCCCTCTTGAGCATGTATGCTTCTGCTACTTGTTCTACATCACACTTCTTCCGCAAACGGCGAAACGCTTTGACTCGGTGAGTTTCGCGGCATTCCGACTTCGATGCCCCGTTGCCGAAATTCAGTTGCCTTTGAATTTCGGGTGATCCCTCTTGAGCATGTATGCTTCTGCTACTTGTTCTACATCACACTTCCTCCGCAAACGGCGAAACGCTTTGACTCGGTGAGTTTCGCGGCATTCCGACTTCGATGCCCCGGTTGCCGAAATTCAGTTGCCTTTGAATTTCGGGTGATCCCTCTTGAGCATGTATGCTTCTGCTACTTGTTCTACATCACACTTCCTTCCGCAAACGGCGAAACGCTTTGACTCGGTGAGTTTCGCGGCATTCCGACTTCGATGCCCCGGTTGCCGAAATTCAGTTGCCTTTGAATTTCGGGTGATCCCTCTTGAGCATGTATGCTTCTGCTACTTGTTCTACATCACACTTCCTTCCGCAAACGGCGAAACGCTTTGACTCGGTGAGTTTCGCGGCATTCCGACTTCGATGCCCCGGTTGCCGAAATTCAGTTGCCTTTGAATTTCGGGTGATCCCTCTTGAGCATGTATGCTTCTGCTACTTGTTCTACATCACACTTCTTCCGCAAACGGCGAAACGCTTTGACTCGGTGAGTTTCGCGGCATTCCGACTTCGATGCCCCGGTTGCCGAAATTCAGTTGCCTTTGAATTTCGGGTGATCCCTCTTGAGCATGTATGCTTCTGCTACTTGTTCTACATCACACTTCCTTCCGCAAACGGCGAAACGCTTTGACTCGGTGAGTTTCGCGGCATTCCGACTTCGATGCCCCGGTTGCCGAAATTCAGTTGCCTTTGAATTTCGGGTGATCCCTCTTGAGCATGTATGCTTCTGCTACTTGTTCTACATCACACTTCTTCCGCAAACGGCGAAACGCTTTGACTCGGTGAGTTTCGCGGCATTCCGACTTCGATGCCCCGGTTGCCGAAATTCAGTTGCCTTTGAATTTCGGGTGATCCCTCTTGAGCATGTATGCTTCTGCTACTTGTTCTACATCAGACTTCTTCCGCAAACGGCGAAACGCTTTGACTCGGTGAGTTTCGCGGCATTCCGACTTCGATGCCCCGGTTGCCGAAATTCAGTTGCCTTTGAATTTCGGGTGATCCCTCTTGAGCATGTATGCTTCTGCTACTTGTTCTACATCACACTTCCTTCCGCAAACGGCGAAACGCTTTGACTCGGTGAGTTTCGCGGCATTCCGACTTCGATGCCCCGGTTGCCGAAATTCAGTTGCCTTTGAATTTCGGGTGATCCCTCTTGAGCATGTATGCTTCTGCTACTTGTTCTACATCACACTTCCTTCCGCAAACGGCGAAACGCTTTGACTCGGTGAGTTTCGCGGCATTCCGACTTCGATGCCCCGGTTGCCGAAATTCAGTTGCCTTTGAATTTCGGGTGATCCCTCTTGAGCATGTATGCTTCTGCTACTTGTTCTACATCACACTTCCTTCCGCAAACGGCGAAACGCTTTGACTCGGTGAGTTTCGCGGCATTCCGACTTCGATGCCCGGTTGCCGAAATTCAGTTGCCTTTGAATTTCGGGTGATCCCTCTTGAGCATGTATGCTTCTGCTACTTGTTCTACATCACACTTCCTTCCGCAAACGGCGAAACGCTTTGACTCGGTGAGTTTCGCGGCATTCCGACTTCGATGCCCCGGTTGCCGAAATTCAGTTGCCTTTGAATTTCGGGTGATCCCTCTTGAGCATGTATGCTTCTGCTACTTGTTCTACATCACACTTCTTCCGCAAACGGCGAAACGCTTTGACTCGGTGAGTTTCGCGGCATTCCGACTTCGATGCCCCGGTTGCCGAAATTCAGTTGCCTTTGAATTTCGGGTGATCCCTCTTGAGCATGTATGCTTCTGCTACTTGTTCTACATCACACTTCCTCCGCAAACGGCGAAACGCTTTGACTCGGTGAGTTTCGCGGCATTCCGACTTCGATGCCCCGGTTGCCGAAATTCAGTTGCCTTTGAATTTCGGGTGATCCCTCTTGAGCATGTATGCTTCTGCTACTTGTTCTACATCACACTTCCTTCCGCAAACGGCGAAACGCTTTGACTCGGTGAGTTTCGCGGCATTCCGACTTCGATGCCCCGGTTGCCGAAATTCAGTTGCCTTTGAATTTCGGGTGATCCCTCTTGAGCATGTATGCTTCTGCTACTTGTTCTACATCACACTTCCTTCCGCAAACGGCGAAACGCTTTGACTCGGTGAGTTTCGCGGCATTCCGACTTCGATGCCCCGGTTGCCGAAATTCAGTTGCCTTTGAATTTCGGGTGATCCCTCTTGAGCATGTATGCTTCTGCTACTTGTTCTACATCACACTTCCTTCCGCAAACGGCGAAACGCTTTGACTCGGTGAGTTTCGCGGCATTCCGACTTCGATGCCCCGGTTGCCGAAATTCAGTTGCCTTTGAATTTCGGGTGATCCCTCTTGAGCATGTATGCTTCTGCTACTTGTTCTACATCACACTTCTTCCGCAAACGGCGAAACGCTTTGACTCGGTGAGTTTCGCGGCATTCCGACTTCGATGCCCCGGTTGCCGAAATTCAGTTGCCTTTGAATTTCGGGTGATCCCTCTTGAGCATGTATGCTTCTGCTACTTGTTCTACATCACACTTCCTTCCGCAAACGCGAAACGCTTTGACTCGGTGAGTTTCGCGGCATTCCGACTTCGATGCCCCGGTTGCCGAAATTCAGTTGCCTTTGAATTTCGGGTGATCCCTCTTGAGCATGTATGCTTCTGCTACTTGTTCTACATCACACTTCCTTCCGCAAACGGCGAAACGCTTTGACTCGGTGAGTTTCGCGGCATTCCGACTTCGATGCCCCGGTTGCCGAAATTCAGTTGCCTTTGAATTTCGGGTGATCCCTCTTGAGCATGTATGCTTCTGCTACTTGTTCTACATCACACTTCTTCCGCAAACGGCGAAACGCTTTGACTCGGTGAGTTTCGCGGCATTCCGACTTCGATGCCCCGGTTGCCGAAATTCAGTTGCCTTTGAATTTCGGGTGATCCCTCTTGAGCATGTATGCTTCTGCTACTTGTTCTACATCACACTTCTTCCGCAAACAGCGAAACGCTTTGACTCGGTGAGTTTCGCGGCATTCCGACTTCGATGCCCCGGTTGCCGAAATTCAGTTGCCTTTGAATTTCGGGTGATCCCTCTTGAGCATGTATGCTTCTGCTACTTGTTCTACATCAGACTTCCTTCCGCAAACGCGAAACGCTTTGACTCGGTGAGTTTCGCGGCATTCCGACTTCGATGCCCCGGTTGCCGAAATTCAGTTGCCTTTGAATTTCGGGTGATCCCTCTTGAGCATGTATGCTTCTGCTACTTGTTCTACATCACACTTCCTTCCGCAAACGGCGAAACGCTTTGACTCGGTGAGTTTCGCGGCATTCCGACTTCGATGCCCCGGTTGCCGAAATTCAGTTGCCTTTGAATTTCGGGTGATCCCTCTTGAGCATGTATGCTTCTGCTACTTGTTCTACATCACACTTCTTCCGCAAACGGCGAAACGCTTTGACTCGGTGAGTTTCGCGGCATTCCGACTTCGATGCCCCGGTTGCCGAAATTCAGTTGCCTTTGAATTTCGGGTGATCCCTCTTGAGCATGTATGCTTCTGCTACTTGTTCTACATCACACTTCCTTCCGCAAACGGCGAAACGCTTTGACTCGGTGAGTTTCGCGGCATTCCGACTTCGATGCCCCGGTTGCCGAAATTCAGTTGCCTTTGAATTTCGGGTGATCCCTCTTGAGCATGTATGCTTCTGCTACTTGTTCTACATCACACTTCCTTCCGCAAACGGCGAAACGCTTTGACTCGGTGAGTTTCGCGGCATTCCGACTTCGATGCCCCGGTTGCCGAAATTCAGTTGCCTTTGAATTTCGGGTGATCCCTCTTGAGCATGTATGCTTCTGCTACTTGTTCTACATCACACTTCCTTCCGCAAACAGCGAAACGCTTTGACTCGGTGAGTTTCGCGGCATTCCGACTTCGATGCCCCGGTTGCCGAAATTCAGTTGCCTTTGAATTTCGGGTGATCCCTCTTGAGCATGTATGCTTCTGCTACTTGTTCTACATCACACTTCCTTCCGCAAACGGCGAAACGCTTTGACTCGGTGAGTTTCGCGGCATTCCGACTTCGATGCCCCGGTTGCCGAAATTCAGTTGCCTTTGAATTTCGGGTGATCCCTCTTGAGCATGTATGCTTCTGCTACTTGTTCTACATCACACTTCCTTCCGCAAACGGCGAAACGCTTTGACTCGGTGAGTTTCGCGGCATTCCGACTTCGATGCCCCGGTTGCCGAAATTCAGTTGCCTTTGAATTTCGGGTGATCCCTCTTGAGCATGTATGCTTCTGCTACTTGTTCTACATCACACTTCCTTCCGCAAACGGCGAAACGCTTTGACTCGGTGAGTTTCGCGGCATTCCGACTTCGATGCCCCGGTTGCCGAAATTCAGTTGCCTTTGAATTTCGGGTGATCCCTCTTGAGCATGTATGCTTCTGCTACTTGTTCTACATCACACTTCCTTCCGCAAACGGCGAAACGCTTTGACTCGGTGAGTTTCGCGGCATTCCGACTTCGATGCCCCGTTGCCGAAATTCAGTTGCCTTTGAATTTCGGGTGATCCCTCTTGAGCATGTATGCTTCTGCTACTTGTTCTACATCACACTTCCTTCCGCAAACGCGAAACGCTTTGACTCGGTGAGTTTCGCGGCATTCCGACTTCGATGCCCCGGTTGCCGAAATTCAGTTGCCTTTGAATTTCGGGTGATCCCTCTTGAGCATGTATGCTTCTGCTACTTGTTCTACATCACACTTCCTTCCGCAAACGGCGAAACGCTTTGACTCGGTGAGTTTCGCGGCATTCCGACTTCGATGCCCGGTTGCCGAAATTCAGTTGCCTTTGAATTTCGGGTGATCCCTCTTGAGCATGTATGCTTCTGCTACTTGTTCTACATCACACTTCCTTCCGCAAACGGCGAAACGCTTTGACTCGGTGAGTTTCGCGGCATTCCGACTTCGATGCCCCGGTTGCCGAAATTCAGTTGCCTTTGAATTTCGGGTGATCCCTCTTGAGCATGTATGCTTCTGCTACTTGTTCTACATCACACTTCCTTCCGCAAACGCGAAACGCTTTGACTCGGTGAGTTTCGCGGCATTCCGACTTCGATGCCCCGGTTGCCGAAATTCAGTTGCCTTTGAATTTCGGGTGATCCCTCTTGAGCATGTATGCTTCTGCTACTTGTTCTACATCACACTTCCTTCCGCAAACGGCGAAACGCTTTGACTCGGTGAGTTTCGCGGCATTCCGACTTCGATGCCCCGGTTGCCGAAATTCAGTTGCCTTTGAATTTCGGGTGATCCCTCTTGAGCATGTATGCTTCTGCTACTTGTTCTACATCACACTTCCTTCCGCAAACGGCGAAACGCTTTGACTCGGTGAGTTTCGCGGCATTCCGACTTCGATGCCCCGGTTGCCGAAATTCAGTTGCCTTTGAATTTCGGGTGATCCCTCTTGAGCATGTATGCTTCTGCTACTTGTTCTACATCACACTTCCTTCCGCAAACGGCGAAACGCTTTGACTCGGTGAGTTTCGCGGCATTCCGACTTCGATGCCCCGGTTGCCGAAATTCAGTTGCCTTTGAATTTCGGGTGATCCCTCTTGAGCATGTATGCTTCTGCTACTTGTTCTACATCACACTTCCTTCCGCAAACGGCCAAACGCTTTGACTCGGTGAGTTTCGCGGCATTCCGACTTCGATGCCCAGGTTGCCGAAATTCAGTTGCCTTTGAATTTCGGGTGATCCCTCTTGAGCATGTATGCTTCTGCTACTTGTTCTACATCACACTTCCTTCCGCAAACGGCGAAACGCTTTGACTCGTTGAGTTTCGCGGCATTCCGTCTTCGATGCCCCGTTGCCGAAATTCAGTTGCCTTTGAATTTCGGGTGATCCCTCTTGAGCATGTATGCTTCTGCTACTTGTTCTACATCACACTTCCTTCCGCAAACGGCGAAACGCTTTGACTCGGTGAGTTTCGCGGCATTCCGACTTCGATGCCCCGGTTGCTGAAATTCAGTTGCCTTTGAATTTCGGGTGATCCCTCTTGAGCATGTATGCTTCTGCTACTTGTTCTACATCACACTTCTTCCGCAAACGGTGAAACGCTTTGACTCGGTGAGTTTCGCGGCATTCCGACTTCGATGCCCCGGTTGCCGAAATTCAGTTGCCTTTGAATTTCGGGTGATCCCTCTTGAGCATGTATGCTTCTGCTACTTGTTCTACATCACACTTCCTTCCGCAAACGGCAAAACGCTTTGACTCGGTGAGTTTCGCGGCATTCCGACTTCGATGCCCCGGTTGCCGAAATTCAGTTGCCTTTGAATTTCGGGTGATCCCTCTTGAGCATGTATGCTTCTGCTACTTGTTCTACATCACACTTTCTTCCGCAAACGGCGAAACGCTTTGACTCGGTGAGTTTCGCGGCATTCCGACTTCGATGCCCCGGTTGCCGAAATTCAGTTGCCTTTGAATTTCGGGTGATCCCTCTTGAGCATGTATGCTTCTGCTACTTGTTCTACATCACACTTCCTTCCGCAAACGGCGAAACGCTTTGACTCGGTGAGTTTCGCGGCATTCCGACTTCGATGCCCCGGTTGCCGAAATTCAGTTGCCTTTGAATTTCGGGTGATCCCTCTTGAGCATGTATGCTTCTGCTACTTGTTCTACATCACACTTCCTTCCGCAAACGGCGAAACGCTTTGACTCGGTGAGTTTCGCGGCATTCCGACTTCGATGCCCCGGTTGCCGAAATTCAGTTGCCTTTGAATTTCGGGTGATCCCTCTTGAGCATGTATGCTTCTGCTACTTGTTCTACATCACACTTCCTTCCGCAAACGGCGAAACGCTTTGACTCGGTGAGTTTCGCGGCATTCCGACTTCGATGCCCGGTTGCCGAAATTCAGTTGCCTTTGAATTTCGGGTGATCCCTCTTGAGCATGTATGCTTCTGCTACTTGTTCTACATCACACTTCTTCCGCAAACAGCGAAACGCTTTGACTCGGTGAGTTTCGCGGCATTCCGACTTCGATGCCCCGGTTGCCGAAATTCAGTTGCCTTTGAATTTCGG
This sequence comes from Populus alba x Populus x berolinensis, assembly GCA_029228515.1. Classification (NCBI taxonomy): domain Eukaryota; kingdom Viridiplantae; phylum Streptophyta; class Magnoliopsida; order Malpighiales; family Salicaceae; genus Populus; species Populus alba x Populus x berolinensis. The sequence continues at coordinate 1,485,237 of CM055353.1, read as the reverse complement.
GTGATCCCTCTTGAGCATGTATGCTTCTGCTACTTGTTCTACATCACACTTCCTTCCGCAAACGGCGAAACGCTTTGACTCGGTGAGTTTCGCGGCATTCCGACTTCGATGCCCCGGTTGCCGAAATTCAGTTGCCTTTGAATTTCGGGTGATCCCTCTTGAGCATGTATGCTTCTGCTACTTGTTCTACATCACACTTCCTTCCGCAAACAGCGAAACGCTTTGACTCGGTGAGTTTCGCGGCATTCCGACTTCGATGCCCCGTTGCCGAAATTCAGTTGCCTTTGAATTTCGGGTGATCCCTCTTGAGCATGTATGCTTCTGCTACTTGTTCTACATCACACTTCCTTCCGCAAACGGCGAAACGCTTTGACTCGGTGAGTTTCGCGGCATTCCGACTTCGATGCCCCGGTTGCCGAAATTCAGTTGCCTTTGAATTTCGGGTGATCCCTCTTGAGCATGTATGCTTCTGCTACTTGTTCTACATCACACTTCTTCCGCAAAACGGCGAAACGCTTTGACTCGGTGAGTTTCGCGGCATTCCGACTTCGATGCCCCGGTTGCCGAAATTCAGTTGCCTTTGAATTTCGGGTGATCCCTCTTGAGCATGTATGCTTCTGCTACTTGTTCTACATCAACTTCTTCCGCAAACGCCAAACGCTTTGACTCGGTGAGTTTCGCGGCATTCCGACTTCGATGCCCCCCGTTTGAAA
>CM055353.1:1444458-1484424 GCA_029228515.1 Populus alba x Populus x berolinensis | reverse complement strand
TGTAACATGATCATCCTCTCGTGAAGGAAATCAGCGAGGACAGGTCAGCAGTGTCCAAATCTTTCTACGTGGCTGTATGCTAGGGTTTTTAAGTTTTCATATCCACGTCCGTTTTCTTGGAAACCCAGATAAAGAACTGGAAACTTTTAAGAAAATTCAACAATGGAACTCAACTTACGGGGAAATTAATAAACTGTAATAGAACAACAATTTTCTACCTTTTTTTTTTTTGCAGCGGCCTGTTAGAAATATAGTTGTAGTTATTTTTTAAAATATTTTTATTTAAAAATAAATAATTTTTTTTTATTTTTAATATCATTATTAAAATGATCTAAAAACATTAAAAATATATTAATTTAAAATAAATAAATAAATTTAATTTTTTTTAAAAAATAATTTTAAACGTAAAAAACTAAACACACAACGTGACAATCCTGCACACTTCAATGTAATTGTTTGCAAAACATTCCAATGAAATGTCATGGATACGAGACCTGTCACGATGTCTCTATTTATCTTTATTATATTATTATTATACTCCCTTTCAATCCGCGATGGGTTTGGATGGTAATTTTATATTTTTTTCACAGTATAATTATTGAAATGCTCTTATAAGATAAAAAAACCACATGCATGAAAGGTTTTTAAAGTCTTTGACTTTATTTTTAATTAAGTTACTTCATTGTCCTTAAAAATTAAAACAATTGTCTTTACTCACGGTTTTTTTATCATTTACATGTGGTTATTTGGTAATTATTAGATGTCCTATAAGCATAAGGTTATTTGGTAAATAATAAAAAAAATCGGATAAATAGTACTGATCACCTTCGAACAACGTGTGCAACATTATCCGGTAGCAAAAACCATAATTTCACCGCAGCTTCTGAAACGTCTTGGTATCCCCTCCTTGGATCAGCAACACGTGTAGTATTATAGCGGTCGATATAGCGCATGTGGTCTTTTATTTTATTTTTTCCCCTCTCGCCTACTTAATCTTATTGTCGGAGAAAAATCAAATCAACCATTAAAGTTTGTTTTACTCAAGATTTCATCCCTGTCCTCTTTGTTACAATTTTAAAATTTTAGAATACCTTATGAAACTAAGGGGGTTATTCAATTTCATCATTGTTTTATTTGTTGCAATTTTTTTAATTTATAATAGTTTATTAGGTTAAGAACTGTTTTCAATTTCACCTATAATTGATATTTTTATCTATTGGAATTGATTTGTATTCTTCCTGTAACTATTTTCTATTATTTTAGATTGTTTTAATAATTGCTTCTTTTTTTTTTAATTTCATCATTTTAGTTTTTTTCTTGTCAAATCTTTTTTATTTCATTATTGTATTTTTTTGACCTTGCAAGATATTTTTTTAGATTGATTTTATTATTATTATTTCATCTTTCAACTTTTTAGTTGAGTCCAAGTCTAAATTTAATAGTTTCCAGGTCTAAAAGATTGACCTTGATTTATGAAGTTGATATAGGTTTCTTTAGGGGATTTTTTCCTCTTTTTTTTCCCATCCTCTAGCATCTTGTTGTTTTTTAATTCATTTTCTACAGTTTTTTTAAGTCATTTTGAAAATAACACAAGTTGCCTTGTTTTTTTTTTTTTTCTTATCTTTGTTGAATTTAGCTTTTTTATAGAGGAATTTATTTTTGATTGAATTAAATTGATTGATTTCGTCATTCAACTTTTTATTTTTTAGATGTTGAGCTTCTAGTTTAAGTCCGGGCCAGGAATTTAACGGGCAGCGGATTTGAAAGTTTATACTGGCTTTACAACATCATTGAAACTTGCTTATGTTTTTTTTTTTCATATTTCATCCTCTAACATTCTTTTTGCTCTATTCATTGAAACTTGACTTATCTTTTTTTTTTAAATAGCAAGGGTTACCTTGAGGTTTTTTTTTTTTTTTAGTTTTTGTTAAATTTTATTTTTTTTAAATGGATTTTATTTTTTAATTAAATTAAATTTATTAATTTCATCATTGACATCTAATTTGAGACAGTATCTAAAGGAATTTTGTTTTTGTTTTTTTAAAATTCATATTCTTTGTTTTTTTTATTAATTTTTTATATTGAGTTATTCTGGTACTATTCTTGGATTACAGATCCAGCATGTTCATCATATTTGACATGGGATTTTTTATTTTTATTTTTTAATCATTTTCTATTTTGAGTTAATGATCAAAATTTTAGATTTTTGTTGAAAAAATAAATTTACATCTTGATATTTATTTGTAATAAGAAAATAATTGACCTAAGCATAACACAGCTACTAAACAGTATGCCTTGTATTTAATATTAGACGAAGCATATCAAGCACATTTAATGGGCAATTTAAACTCACACATTAAACAAAAATATGGACTACTACATGAAAGAATCGATTAAACTACGTAGTCAACCATATCAGGAATAAATCGAGCATGCACACTATTCAACTAAGGTAAATTTAAGCATCGTTATAATATTTTTCTAATTAATTATATGTTGTCTCATTTTTGTTTCACCTGGGTTAAAAAATAGAGGCCTAAAAGTGGTTGGCGTAAAATAAATCCATTTTAAGATTCAATAAATCCACCTACTTCTTCCGTCAACGCCACTCAGAGTAGAGCAATTTCTATAGATACCTGGATGAATTATAATCTAGAGTGTTTCAGTTGTGGACTGTTAAATTTAATTATTTTTCTTACCATGTCATGGGAATTTATCTCGATAACTTAAATCAATTATTTTGTAATTATGCTAATTACCAACACCATACCATACTACGAGTTAAAAGACACGTTGTTATATTAGATTTTGTAACAATAGGTAACAACAAATCCGCAGGTAGATTCATCAATTGCTTTGTGAGAAATTATTTTAACTTTTCATGATTTAACCTGTTGATTTATAATTATATTGATTCTCGATAATTAAGTATAGTTTTATTTTTAAAAAAAATATTGTCACCTCAAAGAAGAAAAGAGTCTGTGAACTTCGTAAAAAAAAAAAAAACTATTTACAAACGTTAAAATTATCCACTTTGTAGATTTAAAGATATTATAATCATAATTACTTAAAAATCAAAATGTGCGGGGTTTAACACTGTGGAACCACCTTGTCACAAAACACAGCGGATGACTCTATTTATTTTTTTAAAATTAATTATGGTCCTCGACCTTTTATTTTTGACGATTAATCCTGATTGAAGGCCAGTTAACTTGAATTTTTTATGCAATGGTGAAACTAGAATGATAAAGACCAAAATTAAAATGACACAAAAAATGGGTATCGTGCCAAAGGTCTGAGAAAAAAAAAAATTTTAGTCATTTAATTTTAAAATAACTTAATTATACAATTTTGGTGCCTCAATTATTTCAAATTTAACATTGGTACAAATTTTTTTTTTGTTATTTTTTAGTTTATAGTTAAAAGAGGAGAAAGGTCATCAAATCCCAACAGCAAAAGAAAAATATTATCGTTGACATCAAATTAATATCACAAAATGGTCTATATTTGTGTAAAATGATTATATTTGATGAGAAAACTTCATTTTAAATGTTTTTTTTTTTTACTTTGAAGATCATGAAAAACAAATAAGAGCTCGGATTGGTTTTTTGTTTCAAGTAGATCTTGATTTTATGAAATTTTTTTTTAAGTTATTGATAGGTTTATCACGGTTTTAATGTGTTTTAAGTCGAAAATAATTTAAAAAACAGGTTTTTTTAGTAAAAAAAACACAAGTTTTGATTTTCGAACATCATGGTGGCTGGAAGTGGGGCGGATCATATGGCTTGTCATTTGATTTTTTTCAAAACATTTGGGAGGACTACATGCTATCACTATGGTTGCAATTAAAAAAATAGGGAACTAGTTGAACGAGTTTTGATGAAACGGGCCATGCAGTGAGCCAGGCTTGCTAGGCCCCAACAACACCCTAATTTTTGCTTCTTCTTTTTTCTAATTATATTTTCTTAGTTATTTTTTTATATGTTTTTTTCTGTATTTTTATTCATATTTAGATTAATAACCCTTATCCTTTTATTTTTTATTTAGAAAGTTCTTTTAAATAACAATTATTTTTTATATATACAGTTAAAATTTAAAGAGTTTTTCTATTCATTATAGTTTTTTTTGTTTTTATCTTTTTTATAGATGAATTTTATTTTTTAAAATAAAAAAATATTTTTAATAAATATAGCCTTTCATAATGTGTTTTTTTTTTTATTTTATTTAGTCAATTTAACTCATGTCACTGTTTTTATTATTATTTGCTTAAATAAAAAAATTATTTTAATAAAAAAATTAGCAAATGCAATCGGATTAATATCCTTACTTGTGATATTAAATATATTAATCCATATTTTGTCTTCTAATTTTTTTATTTTTTTTAGTTATTATACATAATTTTTTTTATTAAAAAACATGTTGAAGAAGTATGTATATATAATTTTTTTTATTTAAAAAAAACGTTGGGAGCGCGGCAGGGTCAAGTATGAGTTATATAATTAATGCATGTTCACGTGACTATAAACAATCACAGCCGATCAGTGAGCCGTTTCGCTATGGAATTTTTTAAACAAGGATTCTGTGGCCCCACGGTGTGAGGGGTCATCTAAAGCTCTGGGTGTTCTTCTACGAAGAATAAATTTTAAGGCTCGAAGGACAACAAATTTGCAGAGACTACTTAGTCCATGTGCACCTCAAAATGGCCACAAAAGCACTACCGCACACAAGTAAAAACAACACGCACGCCAAAAGGGCACGAGTGCTAAATAAATTTGTAATGCCTGACCACGATAAAGACGGGTGATATACGATGGAGGTCTCCATTTATAACATATAAGAAATTGTTTGTCTGTTTCTTCAAAAGCTTTTTTAAAAAAGTTTATTTTTTTTTAATATTTCTGGATAATTTTAATGTGCTAATAATAAAAATAATTTTAAAAAATAAAAAATATATTATTTTAATATATTTCAAATGAAAATATTTTTAAAAACAATCATTATTATATTTTAAAACACCTCGTAATATAATTTCGTAGCCTTCTACAGCGATCCAGCCTAGCTAGCTGCAACGACAGAAGCATCTGCATTCAGCGAACCACCTTCTAAAATCCAAACAATATCCTTGATTTGATCGAGAGAAGAATTGCTATAATTCATCACAGCTGAGTTAAGGCGATCTCTGTGCGATAACTAGGCTTGTTTACTAACCCCTGATTCACGATGGGTATTGAATGAAACCCTGATGTGGTAAATGGGCCTCCATGTATAAAATCTTAAGACGGGTTTGATTAGTGGGCCAGCTGCATAAATGTTCCTTTTAGGGACCGTACCAACATGGATAAATGTCCGCCCACCTGGGTTGAGGAAGGACAGCATAAGTTCGAGGCTGACAATACTACGACATGGTTTGCTCTGGCATTTATTCGTTCTTATTCCAACATTCGATGTTTTACGTCTGCTCGAGCCCAAATTTCTTCGAAGCTGATTCTTTAGGTCCACTAGTGCCAGATAGCTCAAACTGAAATGTGGTTGAAAAATAGAAGAAATTAATGCATGGCATTGAATAAAATATTGATAATTTACCAGGAAGCAGTCAATGCCACGGTTTGGTATATCAGCCTGTGGTTTGTGGCTGGGGCTACTTGTGGTCGGTGCAGTGGTAAATTATAATTGTAAAAAATGTTTTGATAGTTTACTTTCAAATGTTTTATGTCGGCTAGTGTACCTAAAGGCCAAAAAAAAAAAAAAAATCGTTTTGTAACTTCCTGTGTTTTGGCTCTCCGATGGATTTCTGAGCACTTGCTTTTGAAAAAAATAATATCAAACATGGTTTTTCGTTACCTTATGGAAAAAATTCAAAACTCAAATATACATTCACCTGCCAAAAAAATAAAAATAAAACCTGAGCACTTGTTTTTTTTTTTAAAAAAAAAAAACAAACAAGCATGGCTTTCTTTTACCTTATTGGAAAAATTCAAAATCTTTTTTTAAAAAATATATTTTCAACCTCTCTCTGATTTTTTAGATAAAAAAAAAGAGATTGTTTTTAAAAGTATTTTTTAATTTAAAATATATCAAAATAATATTTTTTATTTAAAAATTATTTTTAATATCAATATAATTTAAAATTTAGATTTTGTTTTATATAATAAATCAAAACTTTGTGAAAAAGTGGTTGCAACATCGGCAACAATCCCTAAAAAACAACTTTTATACAAGGTTTGATTGCTGTCCTTGTTAAAAGTGATAAAGACATCAAAGATAAAAATATATTTGATTGTGAAGACAAAGATGAATGATAAATATATTTTTTTCTTGAATAATTTAAAGTAAATTAGTATTTTTAAAATTAAGTGATACATGAAAGGCATTTTTTCAAATATATTATTTTTTATCCTTAAAATTTATCGTGACAAACTTTTAATTTCATGAATACTCAACTAAGACATGTAGATATAAAATTTATTATTATCACAATTTTAAATACAGTTCAGGGATCAATGAGGTAAAGTTTGGGTCATAAGTCGAGTTGACCCGAGTAAGTGTGAGAATAAAGTGGTTATATCGTAATTTTCAAAACTTGATTCGGGGGTCAATCCGGGTAAGGTCGGAGTCACAGGTAGGGTTGACATTGATTTGAGTCAACACAAAGTGATAGTGGTTATTGACATAATTTTAAAATCTCGACTCGAAGATTAACCTAAAGGAAGGTCAGGGTCAGTGTTAGAGAGCCACTATAAAATAAAAATTGTTATTGGTAATTTAAACTTAATTTAGGGTTCAACCTGAGGCAAACCATAAGTCATGGATCACAAGTGTCAACCCTGCTTAACCCGAGTCATTGAAATGATAAAAATTATTATTATCGTAATTTTAAAACTCGAGCTGGAGGGTCAACATGGGTTGACCCGGGTCATTACATGGATAAAAATAGTTATTATTACAGTTTTAAAACCTGACTCGTGAATAGACTCGGTGCAAGGTTTGGTCTCGAACTAGAGGGTCAACCATTAATTTAATCATGATTTTGTAACTAAGATTATTATAATATTGTTAATTTTAACACTTACTTTAATATGAAGTAAAAATATATGTATCTAGTTATTTTATAGAATATACAAGTTTGACAATAATACATATTAATGGTATAATATTTTTTTATTTTATCTATCATAACTAATAAAATATATAAAAATTATTTTATCTTGCATATCATCATTAAATATAATTTCATTTTATTAATTTGTCTTTTCTATCTGTGTTTTTATTTCGGTATAATAAGTAAATACTACCTTGAAGAACCGTAAGAGAATATTAAATGTCCCGTTTCCATGTTCGAAGAATAAATAACTCCAACGCAGTAACAGTGACTGCCATGGACATTGTTTTATTTTTTTAACCATAAAAAATTGATTTCTGTTTTTTTTATTTGAAAAGCAACGGGCAAGTATAACAACACAAAAGGATATGGTTGAATGCTGTTGACACCTGCTTTTTTATAAAAAGCGTATGATCCTAGGCTGGTTGATTTCGTTTATTTTGATATCCTCTCATATTTAAGCTTTATATTGTAATCCAAAACAATGTTATAAAACCCAGTTTGATATAACATATTAATTATTAATTAGATGATCTATCAATTCCAAACTTAACCGAGTTTTTTATTAAATTAAATGGAAGTTAAAATAATCAAACTTGGATGATTTAGTAGGTTATATTATACTTGATTTTGGTTTTTTTTAAAACAATTACTTAATTTTTTCAAAAAAACATGTTTTTATTGACTCGTTTAAACTTTAATTGACCTACTTAACCTCAACTTAAGACCTGGATTGAATAATGAACCGAATGGATCTTACAACTACAATTTATAAAGATGAAAGCATCACTAATGATAATATTTGTTGACTCATTGTGTATTTTTATTTTAAAAGCAATGGATATTACATAAAATGTCTTGCCTTTTTTTTCCATCAAAAGTATAAACATTTTTTAATTACAATGTTTTTTTTTAAATGTCCTGATCTTGCTTTTATAAATAAAAAAAAAAAACTTAAGGTAAACAAAACCTTAACTGAGCCTTTTTAAACAAAAAGATAAAAAGATGACAACAGCTGTGTTAAAATACCTCAATATCAAATATGATAAAGCATTGATGATTTATTCATACAAAAGCTCCGAGTATTGCGAGCTAACATATGCATGTTTATCAGTTCCAAAACCCAGGTTCAGGTTTTGATCAGGTTGCCAGGTTAATTGTTTTTAAAATCAAAACACATCATTAATAAAAAAAATAAACGGGTTTGAGACCAGTCACCGTTAAGCCATCACACCGATTTTTGTTTTTTTTTCAAAAGCCTCCAGCCTCATCTGTCATACGGACGGATTTCAAACTAAATATGATGTTTACAAAGGATGAACAAAACCCTAAAACTTTTTTACATGCTCCATCAAACGTGATTAAAAAAAAACCATTCATTATCTTCATGTAATTTTTATATGCGTGCGTGTGTGTATACATTAAAAATTATTAAATTAAGTAGTTAAATGACAAATCATCTAAGCACTTCTCTGAGCTAAGATGGCAACTGATTTTTTATTATTAATTTACCTTCTTGGGTTGTAATCTTAAAGGAAGCTTGGAGAAAATAATTTGATGAACAAAATTGGATCAGGATGTTCATCATCTAAAATTTTAGGGGGTATCCGGGTATGGTCGTTGTTACCTTTCAATTTTTTTTTAATTAAAAAGATATTAAAATAATATATTTTTATTTTTTAAAAAATATTTTTAACATCATTGCATAAAAAATAATATGAAAACACCAAAAAAATATTAATTTGAAGCAAGAAAAAAATATAAAAAATTCAATTTTTTTCAAAAGTGCTTTTGAAACACAAAAACAAGCAAGGTCAAATATAAAAAACTTAATTAAAAAACAGATTGGAGGAGATTCTAACCTATAATAGAGATAACTATGCCACGCCATGAGATAGATTAATTTTTTTATAATATAAAAATATATATTCAAATGATGATAATCCTAGTGAATTTACGTTAACTTGACTAATCAACGATCAAAGTAGCCTTAATGGATGAAAGAGAAAAGAAATAGAGAAGTTCAAGGCTTGATAGTGCCTAATGTCAAATAATGAAATTAAAGAAAAAATTAAAGTTAAATCTAGCTAATATTTAAAATTAGCAACTCTAGCCATGAAATCAAGATGACCATGCAAAATATAAAAAAAATCTTAAACAAAAATCTTAACCATTATAGAAATAAAAAGAAAACAAATAGTAATCAAAATAACAAGGGCAAACTTGGTATAAAAACTAATGGAAAAAATAACGAGGGACTCAATTAAAAATAAAATAAAAATGGATAAAAAAAGAGCAATTAAAACAACAAGAACCAATTTAGATTAAAAAACAAATGAAATAAAATGCCAATGGACCAAATTGAAAGAAAAAAACAAATTAAGAGAATGATTTAAAAAGAAGAATAAAAAATAATGGGGTCTAAATATATATAAAAAAAAAAGAGAAATTAAAAATAAAACGTTGAAAGACAAAATATAAAATAAAAAAACCAATAACCAGGAGAATGAATATACGTACACAAACAAAACAAAATCTAACGGAAGATGGAACTAATATATATAATAAAAAAAACAAAACAAAAGAAAGAGGATCACAATTTATTTTTTTTTCTCTATTTTTTTTATCAAAATAATATCATCTTTACTTTTTTAATTAGATAAAAAATCAAGCAATTAGTTATGAGGAAATCATGTTAAAATTTGTTGAATTTTTTAACATTATTTTCTATCAAAATAATGTTATTTTTATTTCTTGTACAATAAAACAATCCGATTGATCCCTGTAACTCTGATCATTCGACTCAACTCGTGACATGATCTTGATTGTAAAAGTATGATAAAAAAATATACACAAAATATGATATGAAAAATCAATGAAATAAAAAAATATGAGGTGAAATTAAAAAAAAACAATTAATCAAGTAGAGAACTCAATATAAAAGGAATTGTAATAATAAGAATTAAGATTAAATTCAACAAAAAATAATTAAAATCAAATGATCATAGATAAAATTTAAAAATTTAATCCAACTAGAAAAAAATAATTTAAAGCAAAATAAATAGGAATCAGAAAAACAATGATCAATTTTGATTAAAAAACATAAAAATGAAATTGAAAAACAACTAAATTAAATTCAAACAATTAAAAGATCAAAGGCCACTTTGTAATTTTGCAAGGCCGACATATATTTTGATGCGAAGGAAAATGAAAGAAAAAAAAGAAAAAAATTATCGTAGGAGTTACATCGTATCCATGGTTGACATGTGCTAACTCATTATGTAAAAGAAATACCGCACTCTAGTCATTTTTGAGGTGACGAGCACTTATTGGAAGACGACGACGCCTCTCACATGCTTGCTTACTTTTACTTGCCATTTTTTTTTTTTTACTTATAAAAAACTTATTCCCCGATGATAATTGTAAAAAACTGAGAATGCACCGCCAAAAAAAAATTGATCCCACGAATTACGAGGTAATTGGATTGGACAACAAATGTGAAAATTGAAAAAAGCTCATAAATACTAGCTATGTTTTTCTTTTTTCAACAACATAGAAGTAATTACAATGTACAATAAAAATATGAAAATATAAAATTACCCTAAGTGTTTGTTTAACTATTTAATTTTTTAAAAAAGACATCACTTGTTTTACACTGCACAACATATAAGTAAAACACTAATTCATCACTTGTTTTATTTGTAATAGGTATATATATATATATACACACATATTCCGCAGTTATTACTTTTTACGCGTCGAATATTTGCATAATGAACCGAGAAAGAGACACCTATAAATTATTTCCCTGTCCTCCATCTTTCTCATCTCGCATCCTTCTTCCAACCGTTCGTTTCTCCTGCTCTCTTTCCCTGTAGAGATCAAAATCGATATTAGGGTTTCTCCAACCCTCAAAAAAATTTCGAAATCTACACTCATAACTCACCTGCATCTTCAATGCCGATTACTCCACCTCGATCATCTCTAACCTGTTAAAAATTTCGCTTCTAACCTGATCACTCATCATGTTCGAAGCTCACGTATGTTACTTCTCTCTCTCTCTGTTTTGTTCTTTTTTAATCGCAACTTTCGTTTATTTTTACAAAATCAGGGAGTAGATAAGTAAGTTTAGTGTGTGCTCTGAAATTTGGCGAGGATGATCAATATATTTTTAGTGTCATGTTTGCGTGTTTAAATTACGGTCGAGTAAAATTAGGAATTGATTTTTATAATGATTACAAGTGACTAGGAATTTAACTAACATTTCAATATTTTGTAACACTTTAGGGCATTGTTAGTGGTTTTCCTGAATTATACGTTAATGAACATTCCACGTTTTTAACATGCTTGGTTAGATAATCTCTTGATATACTGAAACGGCAGCGGTTAGTTTAAATTACGTTTAATCTCTTGAAGGAGAAAATGCTCTTTAATTACGTTGTTTATCCGCAAGTTTGCTTCAAGTAGGCTACATTTTTTTTGTTTGCAGGTTTTGCATTTGCTTCGAAGATACCTGGGCGAATATGTCCACGGGCTGTCAGTGGAGGCCTTAAGAATAAGTGTCTGGAAAGGTATGTCTTCAAATCTCTGTGAATTGTGATCTTGCTGATCTTAGGCACTCGGTTCCTAATTCTCCTAGCTAATAAACCAGTGAAATGACCGCTGGATGCAAAATTGTCTTTTTGGAAATTATGTTTTTGTTTTCCTATCATTTATTTATTTTTCGTTATTTTTCTGATTAGCTCCCTCTATTTTTGCAGGCGATGTTGTCCTCAAAGATTTGAATTTGAAGGCTGACGCACTAAATTCACTAAAACTTCCAGTCACTGTCAAAGCTGGTTTTGTTGGTACTATTACATTAAAGGTAGCTAATGTTGTCACCTACAGCCAGCTGGCTGAATTCTTAGGATTTTCATTTGCTCATGGTTTGTATAGTTTAGAATTGCATAACAACAATTTTTTTTTTTGTTTCTGGGGAGGACCTGTAGGTATCAAGCAGTCAAGAAATATGTAGAAAGTAAATCTGTGATCAATATTGTCATGTGAAGGCCCTTGTTGTTTGCGTGTTAAAAGGGTGGTCACATAGAACTAAGTTCAAAACCTGCCAATCAGAGCAAAGGAGAAAAGTGAAAAATGGCGCTTAAGATTTCTAGTTGGTTGTCATTGTGACTTGCTTCATGACCTGCTAAACTGGCTGATGGCTTTGAACGGTTAAATTTGACTGTTGTGGAAAGGAAATCAATGTTTGGAACCAAGTAGGAATTCTATGAATGTTAGAATGATGAGGGAACTAGTTCAGGATTGAGGCGGAATGGCACAAAAGGATCATTATAGCCGAGCCAAACTAGTTTGTGATAGAACTTATTTGTTTAATGATGAGGGAAATACAACTTGTATTTGATTATGTTTCTACTTTTCTTATAGCTTCTCCATTCCAAATGACACTCATGTCCTAATTCTCTGGTTTTCATTCTTTACTCCCTTTTATTGTTCTAAACTTACAGGTTCCCTGGAAAAGTTTAGGAAAAGAACCCGTGGTTGTTCTTGTTGATCGCGTCTTCATTCTTGCTCATCCTGCCCCTGATAGCCGGACTCTCAAGGTAGAATGCTCTTTTGTCAACGTGAATAATTATTTTTATTGGATTATTTGACCATGATCTTTCTTTTCCCCTTCGGTTCTTATATTTTCTTGCTTGACTATTCATGTAGGAGGAGGACCGGAGAAAACTTTTTGAAACCAAACTTCAACAAATTGAGGTGAAGCTCATATACGTGGCATTCATACATGTGTTTTCCTGTGCACTAATTGTGCCTCTTAATTTGGCCTCCTTTCTGTTTCATGATGTGTTTAAGCATTGAACTGCATTATGGTTGTATTGAATGTTACTCTCTCGACAACATGGTTTCTCATGCGAGATTTATTCATCCATCAGACTGGCACCCCTTTTGATCCATGATTCACCATGACTTTACCCCAAAGTTTTTCACACTGCCCTTCCATTACACCACTAGATAATTACCATGTTGGTTTTTTTTTTTAATGATGTCTTCATAAAAGTGTTCCAGACACATATTAATTACCTGTGTTTTTGCTCATCTCTGTGCATGAGATGCCTAAATAGCTTTTAAAATGTCAACTGTTTCTGTTTTAATGTTGTTCAAATGCACTTGATTTACATTGCATAAAGGGAGAAAACTTGGCTCTAACAAACTTGCTAATTAAAATTTTCTTCTCTCCCTGTGCAGGAAGCAGAATCTGCCACTCTTGAAGCAACTAGATCAAAGCTGGGAAGTGTATGGACTGCAGCTTTCTGCTTTCTGCTATCTGTTTTCATTGTGATTTAGTTGCTTGCTCCGTAAACCTTTCTATATACTGGATTAGGCTTGCTAAAGCTTTTAGCAATCTTTATTCAAATCATATGCTCATGGGTTGTGAAAAGCTTTATTTTTATTGATATTTGGAGGCAATTTGTCCCCTGCTAGTATTTTTAGACTGGCTGTTTGAACAGTTTAGGCTTTGAAGGGTAGAGAAAAAAACTCACTATTTCTGTTGGTATTTATTTGAAATGGACACACATAAAGCATGTGCATGCTTTGTATTATCAAAAAAATGTGGTGACTTCAGCATGGTAAGGAAATTTGATTGACATCTGATTCTTTTGCAGACTCCTCCAGGAAATTCATGGCTGGGCTCTCTGATTGCTACTATTATTGGAAATCTTAAAATTTCAATTAGCAATGTGCATATCAGATACGAGGATTCAGTCAGGTTGGCTGAGAATTTTATTATTGATTTCTTTTATCTGTATTTATATACTATTCCACACACTACTTTAGTTTCTCATGTCACAATTCCATGAATAAGTTCATGTTTTCTACTTTTCTGTTGTCCATTACGGGTGCCCCTTGTTTATTTAAGTTACTAACTAATGATTTTGCAGTCATCCTGGGCATCCATTTTCTTGTGGTGTTACCCTAGCAAAGCTGGCAGCTGTCACAACAGATGAGCAGGGTATTGAAACATTTGATATCAGTGGTGCTTTGGATCGATTACGGAAGGTTAGCATGTCTTTTTACTTATTGTGATCTTTTGTTGAAATGGATGTTTGAAAGCAGTGCATAGCATTTGAACCTTTTATGCAGTGAGAATAATTGGATATAATATTAACTCTTTTGGAATGCTATGACTACATATGTGCGTATTTACAGAGTTTGCCTAATCCAAGTTTTGCACTCTCTTTTGTTGCTGATATGTCTTCTGTTAGGCAACAGCAGATATAAAGAGAGGATTTATGTAAGCACCCAACCAGTCATCTCAGGTTTTTGTTGAACCTGTTTCGAGGTTAAAATTAGAGGTTCTAGTGCATGGTACTGGTATGTCTATTGTTAGGCAGCAGCGGATAGAAACAGATGATTTATGCAATCACCAAACCACTTCTCTGAATGTTTTGATTGAACATGTTTTAAGATTAACATTAGAGCTAGATTGTAATAAGAGCGGTTGTTAAGGGGGTAAAAACTCATGTTCGAGGATTATAGCAAATTAAAAGGTCTATATTGTTAGAGGCTGGAGAAAGACCTTTTTAAGAATTGGCAGTGGTAAGGGAGAGAGGGAAAAATATATATTTTTAAGTTGTGCCATTAGACGTAAAAAAGTAGAAAGAAGTAATGAATTATAACAAAATTCTTATTGGTGCACTTTAACCTTCATCCCTTGCCCGTTAAGTGCTGGGAGTTGTTAATCCTGTGAATTCTCTTCCTTCCCTTAAAGGAACCATTCAAGGAAAGACAGGATGATCCAGCTCTTTCCTCTCAAATCAAGCGCATACTATTACTTGAGTCTAGTTGTGCAGTATCTTTTGGTGATGTGATAGGAGAGAATTTATCATTGAAAAGGATGGTGGTTCCTCTACATAATGGGACAACCTGACTATTATGATCACTATTTAAGTTGATTTAATATGCCTTTTGATCTGCATTCCTATGTTCTTTGCTTCATTTATTATTTTTATCTTATAAAGCTTGCATCTCTTTGGACGGTGATCAAAACAATTCCTTTGCTTTTATTTATCAAGTTTGTCTTATGATGCTAGTGGTATTTACATGACCTTCAAATTATTTTGGCGAACACTTGTTTGCTTTAACAGTCATTACAACTTGAGAGGCTTGCTGTGTATCATGATTCTGATAGCCTCCCTTGGAAGAAAGACAAAAAGTGGGAAGATTTAAGTCCTGAGGAATGGGTTGAGGTTGGTAGCTGTTTATGGAATTGTTAATCTCCATTATCAAGTAGTTACTTATCAAAATTTTGTTCTTCTCTTTGATGATTTTGGCTGACCCCTAAGATATTTGAAGATGGTGTAAATGAACCCTCTACTGGTCATGGTATGGTGTCTAAATGGGCTATGAATCGGAACTACTTGGTGTCACCAATCAATGGTGCCCTTAAATATCATCGTCTTGGAAAACAAGAAAGAAGTGATCCAGAGATTCCATTTGAGAAGGCTTCTCTTGTCCTAAGTGATGTCTCATTAACAATTACAGAGGTACTGCAAATTTTGTTTCCTATTGCTTCTATTCTGCTTTATCTGATCAGCATACTCCACTGTGCTTTTTGTTGTGGAGAATTGGAGGATATTGCTATTCTCTTTCATTTTTCCTTATCAGGTTGAGGGGGGGGGGGTATGGGGGATAAAAGCGTTTTTATTTAAGTTAGTTCTTTCCAGCCCAATACCCTAGGGTTCTTGCACTGCTTGCCACCGATAAAACACAATGTAGTGAATTTCTCAAGCATTTCTTTTGTTTTCTTGGCTTTGAGTTCTCAAGTCAGGTACAACTCGGTTTTTCTCACAGGTGCAATATCATGATTGGATAAAACTTTTGGAAGCTGTTTCAAGATACAAGACATACGTTGAAATTTCCCATTTAAGACCTAAGATCCCTGTTTCTGACAATCCTTGTCTGTGGTGGCGATATGCTGCTCAAGCTGTTCTGCAGCAGCGAAAAATGTGGTACTGACATGCTATTATCCAGGCTTTTCTGTTCATTTGGTATTTTAATTAGAGCATTGAATTGAAAATATGTTTAAAATGTTAGATATTCTTATTCTATTTGCTGTATCATATGTAGACAAAAGCTGTGCATTTATCATTCTAGTTGATGTGCTCTATTCCTGAAATTGAAACTTACTAGATGATTTTCCATACTTTAGCTACCGATTCTCATGGGACCGCATTCAGCATCTCTGTCAGCTTCGTCGCCATTATGTTCAATTGTATGCTGCCATGCTGCAACAATCATCAAATGCTAGCACCTCGGAACTTAGAGAAATGGAGAAAGATCTTGATTCTAAAGTTATTCTCTTGTGGAGGTATACAGAACTTGTTTATTGGTTATTAAAAAAAAAATTGTTTGCTAATGCTTCAAATATTTAGTATTGGACATTTTATATAAAGTTTTACAGGTTTGAGGCTCCTTTTACTGAATGGTGATAGTATTCGAAAATGCAATTCATATTTTTGGTTTACTTGGTTTGTGTATCCATCTATGTGCATTATTTAGGTTGCTTGCACATGCCAAGGCTGAATCATTGAAAACAAAGGAAGCTGCTGAGCAGAGGAGGCTAAAAAAGAAAGGCTGGTTTTCATTTGGATGGTTGGTGGCAACTCTATTTTCACACCCTGTTCCTTGAAATAAATTACTTTGCTTCTGGTTGTTTTTTCTGTTTATCTACTGTTATTTTGTGTTCAACCATCTGTATTAATGAAACTTACATTTGCTTATGGTTCCTGTTTCTGTGTGTTTGTCTTTATTTTGATTTACCCTTTGTCTCAGGCGTACGAATTCTGAAGATGCCTCTGATGGGGATGCTTCTGAAGCATCCCAGTTAAGAGAAGAAAAGCTGACTCAAGAGGAATGGCTTGCAATTAATAAATTGCTTAGTTACCAGTCAGACGAAGAGTTAATGCCACATTCAGGAAAGGACATGCAGAATATGATTCGGTATTTAGTGACTGTGTCTGTTAAGCAGGCTGCTGCCAGGATAATTGACATAAATCAGACTGAGATTGTCTGTGGTAGATTTGAGCAGCTTCAAGTCTCAACCAAATTAAAAAATCGCTCTACCCACTGTGACGTGTCCCTAAAATTATATGGTTTATCTGCACCAGAAGGTTCGCTTGCACAGGTTTGTTCGCTATTGTGCAAGATTTGAGATAGTATGTGGTAAATTTTTTAGTTCATGATTAAGTGCTGATATGAAAGTAAATTGTAGAGCCTCATTTCAATATTGATCAATGTTTTTAGTTTTTGAAATCTTTCTGAATGAAATTTCTCATTTAGTTGTCTGACTTGTGTTTATGGATTTTTATTCTGATTTTATTTGGTGTAAGGCTGTTGCTGCGACTAAAGTTGCTGTGACTAAAGGTTGATTTTTTCTCTCTAATTGCATTTTGCATTTTTTTTTCCAGAGCGTTTCTAGTGAACAGAAGGTGAATGCATTATCTGCCAGTTTTGTACATTCCCCAGTGGGGGAAAATGTTGACTGGAGGCTGTCAGCCACAATTTCGCCTTGCCATGTTACGGTAATTTTGTAGTGTTTTGAGAGAGATGGGGAAGGAGGGTCATTTTTGCTTGCAGCATTTGCATGTAGTTGTTACTTGCATCACTGGCTGTGCCTATAAAGAGTGGCTTCCAGTTTATGTTGGTTTTTCAATTTGTTTTTGATCAACTATAAAAATGCATTTCTTTGAGGAATAGAGAGGTGGTGGAGGCCTCCAATCTTGTCATTTACATTTGGAGATGTTCAGAATGCTTCTTCATGATTATTCCCCTGTCTTATCCAACTTAAAACTTACATGTAAATTTTTTAGTTAATTATATGGATGCACTTACCTGACAAGTTGCTCTTTCAAGGACTTCCAATGGATGTTCTTGGCAAAAGAATGTATTGAATTGATTTTTGATGTTTAAGAAAGTAGTAGATACTCTTTTTTTTAAAATTTATAAATTATATGGATACACTTACCTGGCAAGTTGCGCATTCAAGGACTTTAAATGGATGTTTTTGGCAACAGAACGGATTGAAGTGATTTTTAAAGAAAGTAATAGATACTCTTTTCTTGGTTGAGTTGGATGTCTCAGTGTCCTATGGAACGAGATTTGATATGCTTGTGGTGGCATTTTACTATTTGCTTATTTGCTCATTTTTTTCTCCTCCTTTTCCCATTCCAATATTCACTGCGCATGCCATACAAAGCTTCATTTCTTATTTGGTTGCAGGTTTTAATGGAAAGTTTTGATCGCTTTTTTGAGTTTGTGAGGAGAAGCAATGCAGTTAGCCCTACTGTTGCATTAGAAACTGCAAATGCTTTGCAGGTATCTATGTCAATATCTTGAATACGAAACCACATGGTTAGTAAATTAACCCCTATTTATTCAATGCCCACATGCAGATGAAGATTGAGAAAGTGACTCGAAGAGCGCAAGAGCAATTTCAAATGGTATTAGAGGAACAAAGCAGGTCAATTAACGCTCATTTTGTTTTTCATTTTTTGTTGCTCCATCTGTTTGTATAATTATTATTTTTGCACATGCTGTTGTTTGAGATTTCAATCCCCATGTATCGAATTGTGCATGCTGTCTATAAATCGAAGGCTGGTAATGACTTTGAGATCTCAGTCATTATGGTGTAAAATGTTGAAGAGTCAGCAGATGCATGTAGAACGAGTCTAAGCAGTGGATGTGGATATGGTAGTTTATATACATTGGTGACAATATGTTGGTTCTATTAATACTAAGAGGCTGGGCTGCTAAAATTCTCTCATGTGCCAAATAAGTCGCTTAAATTTTTTTGTTCCATGATATTGAGTTGAGCTATATTAGGGTATTGTGACGGGGAAAAAAGTGTCATGGGTTCGGGTTTAACTAAAAATTGAACTCATTTTATTGGTAAATTTGTTTTGCTTTTTTTGGAGAAATTCCTTGTACTTGTTGAAACTAAAAGGTTTTTCCTACAATATCAGTTAAATAGATATAAAAATAACCTTTTCCGTTGGTTTTCTTAGATTGAAATAACTGAAAAATAGAGAAAGAAGAAGAAAGGATGAAAGAAGAGGAAAGAAATAGTAATGGGAGAGAAGTGTTGTGTGTCATACTCACGAGACCACACCACACACGTGTATATTTATATAGAGTATGTAAGAAATTACAAAAACACCCTGACAATATTTCCTTCATAAAATAATTGCTTTCAGCTTGAATGTTACTTGATGCATGTAAGCTTATGGAATGAAGTTGCTTTTGACGGGTTTGTAGAAGCTTAGGCTTCATGTTGTTGCTTTTCATTTTGTCAACCCTATCTTTTATGCAATCTGAGGAGGGAAGCAAATGATAAGTGGTTGATTCATTTATCTTCTTGGTTTTCCAGATTTGCCCTTGACATTGATCTGGATGCTCCAAAAGTTACAGTTCCTATGAGGACAGTCAGTTCTTCCAACTGTGATATGCATTTTCTTTTGGATTTTGGTCACTTCACATTACACACTATGGTATGCTTCTTTTCTTGACCTTTTTCAAGTAGTTCTTACCTTGGCTTTACTTGACAAAAATATTAATGTTGCAGGAAACACAGTCTGATGAAAAGAGGCAGAGTATATATTCTCGTTTCTACATATCTGGGAGAGATATCGCTGCTTTCTTTACAGACTGTGATTCTCACTGCTACAACTCCACAGTTGTTGTGCCAAATGATAATAGCCAGTTACTGACATCCCAGATACCAGAAAAAGTTGACAATTACTTTTCTCTTATTGATAGGTGTGGAATGGCTGTAATTGTTGACCAGGTATAACATTTACTTTTTTCATTATCTGCTATCACATTTAATGTAAAAGGAGTTGCTCTGGATTTGACCTTAAATGGTCATAGGTGTCAACCATAATACATATTGGCATTTATGTCTATTGCCCAGATATTGCAGATTCATGAAATTGTCAGCCTGCTGTTTTAACATACATTAGCTTTCATTTTTTTTGTATTTTGTCGTGGATTGTCCTTGATGTAAAAGCTCTTCTTTTGTTGTTTGTTTACAAACTGTTTATTGAAGATCAAAGCACGCCACCCTAGTTATCCTTCAACGCGGATTTCTGTTCAAGTACCAAATCTTGGCATTCACTTTTCACCAGCAAGATACTCTAGACTTATGGAATTGGTGAACATACTGTACAATACAGTTGACAACTATGGTCAGTCTACCGTCGATAATTTTCAAACCCAGATTGCTCCTTGGAGTTCTGCTGATCTTGCTACCGATTCTAGAATCCTTGTTTGGAGGGTATGCCCTTGTGTCTTTCATCTGGCTGGACATAGGGTTCAAGCATTTTAATCATTTATATAACATTTATGTTGGAACAGGGGATTGGCAATTCTGTGGCTCATTGGCAACCCTGTTTTCTTGTGTTATCTGGACTATATCTTTATGTTATGGAATCTCAGAAGTCCCAAAGTTACCAGCGATACTTGAGGTTTGCCTTTTCAATCATTTCTTTTCTGTTGTTATGGCTTTTTGATTTTTTCTTTGCTAGTAATCTTCTACTGTTAGCACTTATAGTCTTTCCTGAAGTCTTGTTATCATTGATATGTTATTATCAAGTCTTTGTTTCATCATGTGATGACTTTCTGGTTTGTGATTGTTTGAGTTTGTTTAATTGCTGTGTGTTGGTGATACTTTTATTAAAATTTATTGCTCTTGGAGCTTGAGGTTCTTCACTTTTATAAAAATTCAATTTCTGCAGCATGGCTGGTAGACAGATAAATGAGGTTCCTCCATCAAGTGTTGGTGGTTCACAATTCTGTGTCGCTGTGAGTTTAAGGGGAATGGACATTCAGCTAGTAAGTCATGTTTTTCTAAATTAATGCTGTGTTCTGAGATAGCTTCATCCCAATCTTTGTCTAGGTAATTGTTTATTTTTATCCTGTGACAACCATAGTTGTAGATTGATTTTAGTATTGATTGGTTTTCTGAAACAAACATCAGAGCAAAATAATTGGATAGTTGCATGTGGCAAGTCCATGGTCAACCAGAAGAATAAATTTTATCACACACTCGGTATTACGATAGTGGCTCAAACACCCTTTTGATTTTAACCCTAAGAAAGCTAAACATTTCCTATCTCTCTCTTCCATGCACACACCAGCACTGACATGCATGTGCAGACACCAGCACTGACATGCATGTGCAGACACCCTCATACCCTTATTTGATTGAAAATTTGTGAATTCTGGTCAATAGAAGAGGAATAAACCTGATCTTTTAAATTTCAACTTGCATATGAAGATTATGATAGTGGCTCAAGCCCTGCCTTTGTTCTAGCCCCATTAAAGCCAAAGTCATTCTGATGCGAACCTCGTGATCACGTGGTCACGCAACCCACACAAAGACACCAATTCCCAAGTAAATCAGGTTTGATAGTGTGACACAAAGATAGCTTGTACCTAGGCACCAACACTATTCCAACGAATATTGATTCGCGAACGAGAAGTATAAGGATCACGAAAACAGTTGTTCTTCGATAAGTCGTTTTCAGTTCTTTACAGAACCATGGAAGGGAGATTATCTCACACACATACACAAAGTGCGGCAAACAAGAAGTTTTTAATCTGAATTGTCTCTTACATGTCTGGTTATGCCCTTATTTATAGTGACTGAAAACTAAAATAAACCTAATGGACCCTTATGTGGACTTATATGATGCCCACTTACAATTAAACCAAATAATATAAATAAACCCTAACGATAAAATAAATAAATCCGAATTTAATATCCTAAATATGATAGGATCAGATTTGTAGCCCTTTAGAAGTCCTATATAAGCTAGGAGAATCAAATTGAAGGTAGAACTAGTTCTGAAATCGTCTTTCCTTTTTGTAGCTAGGATGAATAAGGAATCCTTGTAGATTCTGAAACATTTATGAATCCTTGCCACACTTGGAAACTATGTTGCAGCCCATTAAAGATCTTTGTATTATTAGGAGATTCCCAAAATAAGCTGCCGCATCCTTTTAGGAAAAGAATCCTAGCAAATAGGAAGTCCACAAGTCAAAAGGAAGTAAATAACAAAACCCGTACAGCCTCTGTTGACCTTTGGATGACTTTCCGAACTTCGATTGACATGATATTTTGACCCAAGGTACGAAACATGTCAGGAGCCTCCACGTAAAATTTCAGCCCGATCCAATGGTAAGATTGAGAATTATGACTATTTCTGTAAAACTGGATAGTTGCACATTTTACGTCAAAATCCGTATTTGACCTTGCCTGGATCGTATCATTCATTCCCTTTGTATCTCTCACACACGTGAATAGATTTGCTCTTGAAATGATAAATTTTATGTGGAAAAATTTCACAGAGCTTTGAAGGCAAAGCTAATGAAAATGAAATTTGTATGACATGTGATTAATGCTTATGTTCTATTTGGTTTTCCGTTTCCTGCATTGAAATGGTGATTTGCCATCTTTTATGAGTTAGTTCTTTATTTTTTCAGGCGTTGGAATCTTCCAGTACCTGGATTTTAGAGTTTCAGGATGATGAGGAGAAAACCTGTTGGTTGAAAGGACTTATACAAGCTACCTATCTAGCTTCTGTATGAAAACAATATTATTATGAATTACTAATTTTGCCTGTTTAAATTTTAGGAGTTACTAATTCATAATCATTCTTGATGAAGGCTCCTCCATCAATGGATGTGCTTGGAGAAACAAGTGGCATTGCGTCCAACTTTGGAGAACCTGAAACACCAACTCTGAGAACAGCAGACCTTGTCATCAATGGGGCACTGGTGGAGGCAAAGTTATTCATATATGGAAAGGTTAGGGAATCATTTTTTAGGAAATCTAATTTTAACTGGCTGGGGTCTTTTATGTAATTATTGCAGTTCCCTGTCTTTTCTTGTTGCATCCAAGTTTTATTAATTGAATATTTCAACATATATGCTATTATTGTGCAGAATGGGGATGAAGTTGATGGGGAACTCGGAGAGACTCTTATTATCGAGGTTCATGCTGGCGGGGGGAAGGTTGGTGCAGCTTGTTTGTGCTCTACAACAATGATCTCTTGTTGGAAATGTGATTAAGATTGTTCATTATTTTTATCTGGCATGAATAATTCACATATTTCTTCAGTAGTTTGATAAACTCATTTTCCCCAATAATGGTTATAATTTGACTGGGTGTCTGATTCATTGTTAGGTTCTTTATATGCACTCACTATGCATGCATGCATGTGTGTGTGAGAAAATATTTGAAAGTGTATACAGAAATGTCAGCATCTCACTGCTAGAACAGGATATTATTTTTGGTTTAGTAAAATGTCAAGTTGTCTGATTTACTTTCGTCTTTTGTGAGACTTGTCTTTTCCTGATCAGCTACTCATGTTGGATATAATATCCTTGTATAGTACTTGGTACTACATTTTTAAAGTGCATTGTTTTGCAGGTGCACATGATTCGTGCAGAGGGCGATCTTAGAGTAAAGATGAAGCTGCATTCCCTAAAAATTAAAGATGAGCTTAAGAGCCGCCAATCTGCAAATCCACGGTATTTAGCCTGCTCGGTGCTAAAGAATGACAAGTTTCTTGTATCCTCTCACAATGTTGATCCTCTAGGGATGGGGATGCCCATAGTATCTCATGATGAGGAGGATACTTTTAAGGACGCTTTGCCAGATTTTTTGTCTCTAGCAGATGGTGGCATTTGGTCACCAAAAATGGACGTCTCTCATTTTGGAATTATGGGAGATGCCAATGACTCTTCAGAATTTGAGTCTCCTGAATCTTTTATTCTTGAGCAAGATCTGTTACAAGGAAAAAAAATTCCTGATGAGATATTTTATGAGGCACATGGCAGTGATAGTTCTGATTTTGTGTCTGTTACTTTCTCAATGCAAAGTTCTTCTTCACCTGATTATGATGGTATAGATACACAGGTATCAAACTTGAATATCACAGATTTTTAGTTTTGCTTGTTAATTAATGCTTGAAATTGCTTTAATGATATATATCTTTGAAATTTTCAGATGAGCATTCGCATGTCCAAACTAGAATTCTTCTGCAATAGACCTACTCTTGTTGCTCTAATAGGTTTTGGCTTTGACCTCAGCTATGTGGATTCTTCTGAAAGTGGTACAAACATGACTGAAATCTCAGATGATAAGTCTTCCTTGAAAGAAATGACTGAAGTAACAGGGCGTATAAAAGGGCTGCTGGGATATGGTAAAAATCGTGTGGTTTTCTATTTAAACATGAATGTTGACAGTGTCACTGTGTTTCTCAACAAGGAGGATGATCCTCAACTCGCTATGCTTGTGCAAGAAAGTTTTGTTCTGGATCTCAGGGTGAGGAGATTATGATCATTAATAACCTTTCTTATCTTAAATTTTGCTGCAAAATTTCTACAAGATTTAAAATGCTATCATGAATTTTAATTACCTGGTAGAAGATGCTAAGGACTGGCAAATTGTGTTTTCCAAGAGTTGTTCTATAGTTACTTTCGAGATCCTTACATCTGTGCTGTGATTCTGACTTCATTTGTTTGGTTGTCAAGGTCCATCCTAGCTCTCTTTCTATCGAAGGCATGTTAGGAAATTTCAGGCTCTGTGATATGTCACCAGAAACTAATCAATGCTGGAGTTGGGTTTGTGACTTACGTAATCCGGGACTTGATTCCCTTATCAAGGTATTCACTTCCTTAACCTCAATGCGTCCTCGAATATTATCATAGCTTCTAATAGTTTGTGGGTAAAATGGTTTTTTCTTCAGTTATGAATCTTTGTATCTTTGAAAAAATAGGTAAATTGTTTTTTCTTTTCCAGTTCAATTTTAGCTCGTACAGTGCTGAAGATGATGATTATGAAGGATATGATTACAAGTTGAGTGGCCGACTTTCTGCTGCATGCATTATTTTCCTCTATCGGTTTGTCCAGGAGGTGAGTTGGGATACAGCTGGCAATTATTTTGGTTCATGGCATGTGTGCTGGTATCTTCTTTACATGTCTATCTGTGTTTATTAATTTTAACTGCTAGTGCTTGTAGTGATTGAGCCTTTCATGGTCTACCTTGTGATGTAGATGGGTTTTATTTGCTGGTTTCATTTCCTCTTCTTTTTCCTGAAAAAATTGGATGTTCTTACCTTACGGCTTTGGCTTTATGGATCACATGTTTCTGCAGATAACTGCATACTTTATGGAACTTGCAACCCCAAACACTGAAGAAGCAATAAAACTTGTTGATAAAGTAGGGGGATTTGAGTGGCTAATCCAGAAGTATGAGATTGATGGAGCCACCGCATTAAAGTTGGATCTCTCACTTGACACTCCGATTATCATCGTTCCTAGGAATTCCATGAGCAAAGAGTACGTATACTTTTTGTTCATGACATATGAAGTTTGATTGAGCTCTTTAGAAAATTTCTTGTTAATGGAAATTATATTCCTGAGAGATTGTGCTTGCAAAGAACTTCTTATTGGCGCAAGATATTGCATGTAAACTTCTGCAGCAACAGTCTAGTCATTGAAAAGTTCAATTTGTTGATACAGTTTGCACTTGGCTGCTGTTCTGAATAATACGTAAGCTTGGATTTAATTGTTTGCTGCTAACATCAGTGGATTTAACGTGATAAAAACACTGCTTTACTACACAGCTACAGTTATGCTTTGCCATCTGTGATCTGGAATTCCCAGTCCTCATTTGTGCATGGGAGCTCGGATAAGTTTTTTTTCTAGGGTTTAAGGTTCAAGTTTAATGGTATCCCCCCCTCCCCTCCCCTCCTTCACCACACCACCCACCCAAACAGACCAAACGAACCCCAAATCTTTTATTACAATAGGCTCATTGATTCAAGGTTTTTTTTTTTGGAAGTTTGTTGCTTTCAATATTTTGCAGTTCTTCTGTTGTTATTTCATAACCCTTGTAATATGTTGTCGACAATTGCAGGTTCATTCAACTTGATCTGGGCCAGCTACAGGTGACAAATGAATTAAGTTGGCATGGATCTGCAGAGAAAGATCCTTCAGCTGTCCACATTGATGTTCTTCATGCTGAGGTAGATTTCTTTATTTTTATTGTCATTATTTTAGAATTTCCATTTCTTAATTGTAGTTTAACCTGTCTTAAAATTTCAGATTCAGGGAATCAACATGTCTGTAGGAGTTGACGGCTGTTTAGGCAAGCCTATGATACAAGAAGGCCAAGGATTGGATATTTATGTGCGCCGTAGTTTGCGGGATGTCTTTAGAAAAGTCCCAACATTCTCTCTTGAAGTTAAGGTAACAATTGTTTCTGGAATGTTTGCATCCAGTATGACCTCCTTTTCTTCAAATCTTGTCGTTGAAGTTTTTAGTTGCTCCTGTTTGGTAATTCTCGTGGAGTGGACAATGTTTTGAGCAGGTGGATTTCCTTCGTGGAGTCATATCTGATAAAGAATACAGCATAATTGTTGATTGTATGTGCTTGAATTTACTTGAAGAGCCAAGGATTCCACCAAGTTTTCGTGGCTGCAAATCTGATACGAAAGATGCAATTCGGCTGCTGGTAGATAAGGTCAATACAAATAGTCAAGTCCTCTCACAAACTGTCACTATAGTGGCAGTTGAGGTTAATTATGCACTGTTGGAGTTGTGTAATGGTGTTCATGAGTCACCTTTAGCACGTCTTGAGGTGAGTACCTTCGTTGATTAATACACATCTTGAAATTTGCACGTTTGTATTTGGGTGTGTGTTGTGTGTCATAGTCCATATTTTTACTTTGGAATGATTTAGATATTTGAACCCTTCACATGTTTGTGTTTACACATTGTTCTTATTTCCAATTGTGTGGTTTGTACTTACCTGGTGTGATTGTTTGCATTTGCAGCTAGAAGGTCTTTGGGTATCATACAGGATGACTTCGTTGCCTGAAACAGATCTTTATGTAACTATTTCAAAATTTTCTATCTTGGACATTCAGCCGGATACAAAACCTGAAATGCGTCTGATGCTTGGATCATCAACTGATGCTTCCAAACAAGTTTCTGGTGGAAACATCCCAAACTCTCTAAACAGAAGCGGCTTTAGGAGAATGAACTCTGAATATGCCCTCGAGGCCGATGCACCGAATTCAACAATGTTTCTAATGGACTATAGATGGAGGTCTTCCTCCCAATCATTTGTAGTTCGCGTTCAGCAGCCACGTGTCCTTGTTGTACCAGATTTCCTTCTAGCCGTGGGTGAGTATTTTGTGCCATCATTGGGAACTATAACTGGAAGGGAGGAATTGATTGATCCTAAGAAGGATCCCATTAGCAGAAGCAATAGCATAGTGCTTTCTGAATCTGTTTATAAACAGAGTGAGGATGTGGTTCACTTGTCTCCAAGTAGACAACTAGTAGCAGATGCCAAGACAGTTGATGAATATACATATGATGGTTGTGGAAAGATTATCTGTTTAAGTGAAGAAACAGACACAAAGGAATTCCATTCAGGGAGATCTCGACCAATTATAGTTATTGGACGTGGTAAGAGGTTGCGGTTTGTCAATGTTAAAATTGAGGTACTTACAGCTTACACTTTCCACCTCCTCTGAAAACTATCAACCTTTTATGACTGTTTTGTGTCTCTAGTTATTTACTGCAAAGCTTGCTCTCTCTGTTTTTTTGGGCATAATGTAGTGTTCTCAGAAAGAAGTTTCTCTTGACAGCAGGTCCATGTATGATTTTGAAGAGAATTAAAAGTCAAACTTGAGAATAGGCTCGAGACTCTCATTTTTTCATGCTTTGAACATGTTACATGTACTCATTTGTGTTGAACTTGTGAAATAAAATCCATTTATTAAAGCAAAGCTAGTTATCTTTTTTATTTTTATTTCCTTTATTTTTGCTTTGTTGACATGTATCTAAGATGTTGCCTTTATTTGCAATAACATCCAGATGGACTACTGTCTTCATTATTATTTGACATGTTGTTTTTGCCCATCAGAATGGTTCCCTTTTGAGGAAATATGCATACTTGAGTAACGATAGCAGCTATTCGATCTCCATTGAAGATGGTGTTGACATTTCATTGCTAGACAATTCTTCATCTGAAGATGACAAGAAGATTTTGGATTACATGCATGAACAATCAGATTTCTTAAACTCTTCTGATTCTGAAAACGATTCAAATAGGCTGCAGAGTTTCACTTTTGAATCCCAGGTATTTTTATTTTATTTTGTTGATGCTGTTTTATTAGCTTCTGTTCTCATAGTAATCTGCCATCTAGGCTTTAAATTCCTTAACCTTTTCATGGTCCCTTTTTTTTTTTACTGGTTGTTTTACACGGAAAGAGAGGCATATGGTCTGTTGTTATATATTATGAATGCTGCCAGCAACTTCTTTTGTGTATTCTTCTGCACCATTACCCTCTGATTGACAAGTGAGGGTTTCTCCTTAGTTCAAAGAAAAATAGGACATCTAAGGGGTGGTTACACGATCTCCCTGAAATTTTTGCTAAACAAATTGTTTAGTGGAGTTTCTTGCTGTAATAGGATGATTATAAGGTGTAAGGTCTTCTGCATAGAATCATTTTGATGATGTTTCTTAGTAATAATGAATCAATTGTGGTTATCCAACTCTTTCTGTTGTGATCTGACCTATTTCATTTGCAATGTTTGTGTCCATGTTTAGGTTGTTTTTCCAGAGTTCACTTTCTATGATGGTACAAAATCTTCACTGGATGATTCTTCATATGGCGAAAAGCTCCTAAGAGCAAAAATGGATTTGAGCTTCATGTAAGAATGGCCTGTTTATTTCTTTGCAACCTTTTGTTGCACATTTCAGTTTGTTTGGAAGCTAATTAATAAAACCAATTTGCAAAAAAGCATTGCTTCTTTTTTCTTTGATGCACTTCTTTTGTGTGTGTGTGTGTTTTGATGTCCGTGCCTCAGGATTTCTTTTTATGTTCTCCATCCTTTAGTGTTGAACTGTTGACCAATTTTGCTCCATGCTCCATGCTCCATACTTGTAAGCGAAGAAATCAGTCCCTTTTTGTTCAATTTCTGTTTTTCTAAAGCACTGTGGGTCAAGTATCGATTTGAAATTTAAAATCTCAACTGTTACATTGATATTCAGATAACTGTTTATAAAAGTACTCTTACTGGTGATAGTTACAACTAGCAAATATATTTTAGAATGATACCACAAATTCCTCCCCGTTCCCCCCTCCTCCACTATGCCTTGTGATGCAATCATATTGCTTCTGAGCTGTAGTTTTTATGTATTGAATCTCTGTTTTTGTTAACAGGTATGCATCCAAAGAAAATGATATCTGGATTAGAGCCCTCGTGAAAGATCTGACTGTTGAGGCTGGTTCTGGTCTCATGGTTCTTGATCCAGTGGATATTTCAGGAGGATATACCTCTGTTAAAGAGAAAACGAACATGTCTCTGATATCAACGGATATATGTGTGCATCTTTCATTGAGTGTCATTTCTCTTCTGCTTAACTTGCTGAATCAAGCTACTACAGCATTGCAATTTGGAAATGCGATTCCCCTGGCACCTTGCTCCAACTTTGACCGAGTTTGGGTCTCCCCTAGAGGTTGTCCTTGAACTATTGAAGTAGTTTGATTGTTTATATTCTGATATTACTGTTTTAGCTTTTTCCATAGATAGTTTGATTGTTTATCTTTTGATATCACTATTTTAGCTTTTTCCATGGAATTATAGTTCCTTTTTATTCAAGACTTTGACTCTTTGATGCTCTTATCTACATTTGGGGTATATTTGTGCAGAAAATGGCCCTTATAATCACCTTACCTTTTGGAGGCCTCACCCTCCATCAAATTATGTTATACTGGGAGATTGTGTGACATCAAGGTAACATTAAGTGGCTTTTAAAGTTTTATTTGTTTGTGTATGGCTGAATGTTCATAGGATTCCAAGTTTTTCTTTTATTCCTTTTCTTTACATTATAGTGATTGACTACTAAGAAGAACATGTAATCTCAGTGGACTTGCGACTTATATTTTCTCCATTACTGTTAGGATTTTCTTGGTAGGGTACATCCTATTTGCATGTATCGTAGTTTTTTATAGTTCTATTCCAAGTACTGCTGATTGAATTGTTAAGTTACTTGGAAGAATATTCCCCCCCCTGTTGATTGGCTTTAACTGTTCAACTGGGTATATTTGAAATATGCCAAAAGCAAACATGTCACATAACTCCTGACTGTCAAGGATAAGCACAGGTTCTATGTTATGTTCTGGGGAATATTCCCTTTACATTTCTAAACTTCAACCTGTTGTCCTAAAACTCTGTTGCTAGAAAAATATGAATTTTTATCATATGTTTTCAAATGTCTTTCACCTGTTACTTAAATATTATACAGTATGTCCAAAACCTGTAAAAATGTTGCACAAATAAACCCATCAGTTCAGAAAACACTGAAGCATATCAGGGATTGCATCAGCTTTCATAATTATTTCTCTAAACTCTACAATAGTTGGCTAATTCATTTTTTCTGTGATGTTCTCATTTCAATCATCTTTTCCCTCCTTTTCACTAAGTTACTTTTGATACTCCTGATTTTACTGTCAACAACATATTTTACTCCATGAAGATTCGCTATAGAATTTTACTATTGCTGATGACTACTGCAAATTTTCTATTTTACCTTTGACTTGGTATGAACTTGTATTTACACCCATCCCTCTAGTTTTGCCAAGCATTTCATTCACCTATCTTCAATAAGTATTTTTTTTTTAAAGAAGATTATAAAATGCTAACACTAATGCTTCATCATAATTTCTCCATTTTCTTCTAGTAATGTTTTTGATAGATGCCTGAACATAAACACTGTTCTTTTATATCATGTTTTCCTAATTTTGGTTATTTTCATGTATCAGGCCAATTCCTCCTTCACAGGCAGTCATGGCTGTGAGTAATGCATATGGCCGTGTGCAAAAACCTGTTGGGTTCAATTTCATTTCCTTATTACCTGGTATTCAAGGGTTTGGAGGTGAAAGCCATTCTGGTTTTGATTGTGATTGTTCTCTATGGATGCCTGTTGCACCTCCTGGTTACACAGCATTGGGATGTGTAGCACATGTAGGATGTGAACCGCCACCGACTCACATTGTTTATTGCCTACGAACCGACCTTGTAGCATCTTCAACATATTCAGAATGCATTTTTAGTTCTGCACCAAATCCTCAGTCTGCATCTGGTTTGAGCATATGGCGTCTAGACAATGTCATTGCATCTTTTTATGCCCACTCTTCTACTGAATACCCTCCTAGAGATAGTAGTGGTGACCTGAATCATCTTCTTCTATGGAACTCAATCCGAAATCAATCGTTATCTAGAGATGCGGTATCAGATTTGGCTGATGAACATGACCATGGAAGTCAAACAAGTAACAATAGTGCTAATTCGTCTGGATGGGACATTATTAGATCAGTTTCAAAAGCAACTAACTCGTATGTGTCAACTCCAAACTTTGAGAGAATATGGTGGGACAAAGGTAGTGAGATCCGTCGACCCGTCTCAATATGGCGACCTATTGCATGTCCAGGTTATGCCATACTAGGAGATTGCATAACTGAAGGGTCAGACATTTTTTTATGCATTTCATTTGTCAAATTTCCTTGTCGATTGATCTCCGTTTTCATGAGTTTCCACTAATGAAATGGAGGAACTACCTTTTCTTTCTTCCAGCTCAGAACCTCCTGCCCTGGGCATAATATTCAAGATTGGCAATCCTGAAATCTCCTCAAAGCCTGTCCAGTTCACTAAAGTGGCCAATATTGTTGGGAAAGGTGTTGATGAAGTCTTCTTCTGGTATCCAATTGCTCCTCCTGGTTATGCTTCACTAGGATGTGTTGTCACCAGAACAGATGAAGCACCACTCTTGAATTCATTTTGTTGCCCGAGGTTGGATATTGTGAACCAAGCTAATATTATTGAGGTGCCTATTTCAAGATCTCCAAGCACAAAAGCATCTCAATGCTGGAGCATTTGGAAAATCGAAAATCAGGTTAAGTTGAAAGCAAAAATGACCTACTTGTCTAAATTTCTCATTTTCATGTGTGGTATGTGGAGATCTTGGTGTTTTTCAACAAATTTTATGTCAAAATTTTGTGCTTAAAATTTCAGAATCCGTTGTCTTTCCAACTTATCGTTTTGATTCTTTTTAAACCTTTTCTAGTGTGAAGGAAATTATAATGTTTATCCTTTCCCGTGTTTCTGTAGGCATGCACTTTTCTTGCCCGTATGGATCTTAAAAAGCCATCGAGCCGGTTGGCATTCACAATCTCTGATTCTGTGAAGCCAAAATCACGGGAAAATGTAACTGCTGATATCAAGCTAGGATGCTTCTCCATTACGTTTTAGACAGCCTATGTGGAATGGTACATGAATTCTTCAAAATAAATTATGCTAGACATTCCTCTAAAGAATTTGTTTTGTTTTTTTTTTTTTTTTTCATTTTAGTCTATTCTTATGATAAATTTGGAAGTTCCAGATGACACCTCTATTTGATGTTACCATAACCAATATCAAGCTTGCAACACATGGTCGTCTAGAGGCAATGAATGCTGTTCTAATTTCCTCTATTGCTGCTTCGACCTTCAATGCTCAGTTAGAAGCATGGGAGCCACTGGTGGAGCCATTTGATGGAATATTCAAGTAATCTTTTTATAGCTATTATTATCATGTAGTTTTGATTCACACTTGTTTTAGCTGATCTTGCCCTTCCTTTGATATTATTCCATTTCTACTTTCAAGGTTGGAAACATATGATAACAATGTACATCCACCATCAAGAATTGCAAAGAAAGTACGGGTCGCTGCAACCAGTATCATGAACATAAATGTCAGTGCAGCAAATCTTGAAACTTTTATAGGGACCATTCTCTCTTGGAGAAAACAGTTAGAACTTGATCAGAAAGCAGTGAAGCTAATTGAGGTGCAAATGTTTTTCTTCTTTGATGTTTTTGTAGTGTCAAGAGTTGATCATATTTTGATGCACAAACATATGCTTTCTAGATGTTATTAACTTGCTTTTTTCAGGAAGCTGGTTGTCATCTTAAACATGAAGAGGACCCAACTTTTTCTGCCTTGGATGAAGATGATTTTCAGACTGTAATAATCGAAAATAAACTAGGGTGTGATCTGTATCTGAAACAAATTGAGGACAATACAGATACAGTCAGTCAACTACACAATGATGACTGCACTTTTGTGTGGATCCCACCTCCAACATTTTCAGACAATCTAAAGGTTGTGGATAGATCTAGGGAAGCACGCTGCTATGTTGCCATTCAAATACTTGAAGCCAAGGTTACAGTTGCTGAAATTTTTTTAGTTCATTCTACACTTCATGGTTGTATATTTTTATTACTGTTTTGGGGAAGTAAAGATGAGTCTTCCTACTTCTTGCAGGGTTTGCCCATTGTTGATGATGGTAACAGTCACAACTTCTTCTGTGCTGTGCGCCTTGTTGTTGATAGTCAGGCAACAGACCAGCAAAAGCTCTTTCCTCAGAGTGTGAGGACAAAATGCGTGAAGCCTTTGCTTCCAAGAGAACATGAAATCAATAGTGCCACTGCAAAGTGGAATGAACTTTTCATTTTTGAAATTCCTCGAAAGGTATATCGTGGTTTGATTTGTTCATTACATGCTTTTCAAATCTGTTCTTAAAGTCTGAAACACATGTTGCTATTGATCTGCCATTGTAGATGACTAACAGCCACCAGTTTGGGAATGGTGCAGAAAATAGTCATTTTGTAAGGTTTAGATTTATACGTTCTGAACATCCATGGATTGTTTCTTCTATTTACTTAATGCCACAATTAGCAACAATCTTGGGATGAATTTTGGGCCCTAATACCTCAGCCTTGTTTTGTTTGTTGGTAAAGCAGCCGATTCCCACCCAACCCCCCATCCCTGCATGCTGTATCAGAGTTGAGTTATATCCTTTACTTTGGGACACCTTCTTTATAGGTAAATTAAATCAAGGGTTCTATCACAATTTAGGGTGTGTACGGTATGTGTGTAAGGGGTTAAATATTACAAGGGAAACTATTAATTTTGTTAGGTGCCAAATTTGTAGAAGGGAAATCTTAAGGAGTTAAAAAACATTCCCCAAACGGGACAAAATGTAGAGTAAATTTATCCTTAATAAGGGAGGAGTGAAAGGTTCTTTTTCGGTTGGATGGGGGAGGGGATTTGTCTTGCCTTTTTTCTCTTCCTTAAATTTATATCCCATCTTTTCTGTCTTTAACCTTGCAATTTCTCTCTTTCCTCAAATTCATAATTCACCCATTTTTAAAAGGGTACCAAACACAACCTTAACTCTGCTTTTCTCACTCCTAATTATAAATGATTGCATTTTCCATGAATCACTCTTTTTCACAGTGGCAGTTTTTTAGCATAGTTATGATTATTGTTTGGAGCATTTGTGCTGATAGTTGAATTTTGTCAACCATTCACACTTATGATGTATTGTTGTTACTTAGAATAGAATGTCAAGGTGAAACAATTATAGATCTATCAACTTTCTTTTTTTCTGTTCTCATTTTTTGGCAATGTCTCAGTTTTGGCCCATCATAGATTTGGGCTTGGTGAAATTCAAATAAATCCATGATGAATAGCTTTTACTTTTATTTGTGTCTGCTGAAAATTTACATGTGTGTGGGTCCAAGGCATTTGTATTTGTAAAGCTCATTTAGATTTGATACTGAAGGTGGTGCATAAGCATTTGTATACTGACCAATACTCATCGAAGCACGGTCAAGTTTCTAAAAGCTACACCCACCCTTCTTTTCCTTTGTGATAATATCAACCGGGGAGCAAGCTTTATTTATTCTTTGCTTGTTAATATTTCTTTTTTCTTTCTTTCTTTTTTTTGGGTAGGGTTATCCAGCATTATTTTTATCATGGATGTCTAACATTTATTTCCATTGCATCGCAAACTTTTTTTTCTGTTACTACTATTCATGTATGATATCAATGTTTCCCTTTTCTTTGTATTCTTTCTGTTTTGAACTTTTCAACAGCTATGGAAGTTATTTTATGGAAATTTTTTGGTGAATGTAGCAGGGAGTGGCTAAGTTAGAAGTGGAGGTGACAAATCTTGCAGCAAAAGCTGGAAAGGGTATGTTTTGATGGCAGATTAACCTCTTAACTAGAGCTTTCTCCCATAAGTTTATTATGCATGAAAGAATCTGATTCTTGTTTTGTGCTCATTGCTTGGGCTGCTGATTTGATTGCTCTGTTTATTTTGAAATAAAGGATAAGGCACTTGGAAAATTTTAACTTTCAGTTACTGGATGATCAATCCCATGGTTGCTCTGTTTATTTTGAAATAAAGGATAAGGCACTCGGAAAATTTGAACTTTCAGTTACTGGATGATCAATCCCGTGGTTGTTTTCTCTGATTCATTTATCCTCTTAATCATTCCTCTACTTAGACTCTTTCAGTGTACAGTGTTTTAATATGCCTTTGCTTTTTGTAGATTTGTTCTTTGTAATCCTGTATTTCTATACATGTTTAATAATTGTGATGTTGTACATACCAAGTGAATTATCTCTATTCTAGAATTCTTTGTGCAGTAAGCTACAGGAGTCAGGATTTCATTTCCTTCTGTCTTGTTTTATGCTTTTTGTCAAATGAAATTTTTGTGTCAGCAGAAATGATTATGAACACTTATGATGCAGGTGAAGTTGTAGGTGCCCTCTCCCTTCCTGTTGGACAAGGAGCAGTCATGTTGAATAAGGTGGCTTCTGCAAGAATGCTACATCAACCACATGATTTTCAGAATGTTATGTCATGTCCATTAAGAAGAAGGGTGAGCTATGCTTATTCATTATTCTGTGTTTGGTACAGTTCCATGTATACCTTCTATGTTGGTGGTTAACCTGTTTTCTTTTTGTCATTCTTTCAGGCTCCACGTGATGATGTTGAACAAATGCTTGAAAGTGGTCATCTGTTAGTTTCTACTACGTATTTTGAGAGGAATCTGGCAGCAAACTTTCAGAGAGATAAAGAAACTGAGCTATCTCGTAATAGAGATGTCGGTTTTTGGATCAGGCTTAGCCCGGAAGGTGCATGGGAGAGTGTTCGATCGTTACTTCCACTGTCTGTGGTACCCAAATTACTACATGATGAATTTCTTGCCATGGAGGTTGTCATGAAAAATGGCAAGAAACATGTAATTTTTAGGGGTCTTGCTATCGTAGTAAATGATTCTGATGTTAAATTGGATATTTCTATTTGCCACGTGTCTTTGGTTCATGGCCGTGATCCATCTCTAGGAACAAGTAAATTGAACATTGTGATAGAAGAGATATTCGAGAATCAGAGTTATCATCCAATTTCTGGTTGGGGTAACAAGTTACCTGGTTTTCGAAGTACTGGTCCAGGGCGATGGAGCACCAGGGACTTCTCGTGTTCATCAAAGGTGTGTATGTTTGTTGAGTAACCATTTAATTTTTCCTATACAGTGTGCATGCTCATGTTTCATTCTTTATTTTGAAGGATTTTTTTGAACCTCACCTTCCAACTGGATGGCAATGGACATCTACATGGATTATTGATAAATCTGCACCTGTTGATGATGATGGTTGGACATATGGTCCTGACTTCCATACATTGAAGTGGCCTCCAACTTCAAAGTCATATAAATCTGCTCATAATGTTGTGCGCCGAAGGCGTTGGATCCGCAGGAGGCAACAATTAACTGGGGAAGGATCAAATAGCATGAACAGTGATTTTATTTCCATAAATCCTGGATCATCAACTGTTTTACCATGGAGGAGCATATCCAAAAATTCTGATCTGTGTTTACTAGTACGTCCTTGTGCTGATCATTCTCAGCCTGAATATGTATGGGGCCAAGCAGTTGCTTTCGTTTCTGACTACATGTTTGAGAAGGATCAACCTTTCAGTGATCAAGGTTTGCCTGCAAGACAAAATACTTTAAAGCAGCAAAGAAAAATGCCAAATGCATTTATGCTGAATCATCTGGAGAAGAAGGATGTTCTTTTCCATTGTCGCCCAAGTAGTGGAAGTGCAGAATTTTGGCTCGGTGTGGGTGCTGATGCTTCAATCCTCCACACTGAATTAAATTCTCCTGTTTATGATTGGAGAATATCTATCAACTCCCCATTGAAGCTGGAAAACCAACTTCCTTGTGCAGCAGAATTTACAGTTTGGGAAAAGGGAAAAGAAGGGAGTTGCATTGAGCGGCAACATGGTATAATCTCTTCACGCCAGAGCATACATGTATATTCAGCTGATATCCGTAAATCTGTCTATCTTACATTGCTTCTCCAGGGTGGTTGGGTTCTTGAAAAGGTATGTATCTGTCCACATAAGTGCACTCTTTGCATCTGAAACTCAGTTGAAAAAATATGTTGTTTAACCTTGTATTCTTTAGATTAAAAATTCTGTTATGTGAGATGTTTACAGTTCATATTCTTATTGGCAGGATCCTGCCCTCGTGCTGGATCTTGGTTCCAGTGGCCAAATCTCATCATTCTGGATGGTCCACCAACAAAGTAAAAGGTTTGTGATGTATTGCATTTGACTTAGTTTTTGTTTATAGTCATGCAGATTGGGTGGATGCAGTGTTGAAATGTTGTGCTGCATTTTATTTATAACCACTTGATCCATACATATTCATGTTCCATCATGTATCCATACATTCAAGTTCCTATCATATAACATTTTTTTCTCACTGTTGGAAAAAGAACGCATGATTGAAAGTGTTGATTTGTTGTGCTAGATTTTATTTATAACCACTTGATTCATCCATTGTCGAGTTCCTATCATGTAACAAATTTTGCTATCACTGTGGAAAAAAGAATGCATGATTGAAATTAGTCTACTCTGATTAGTTTGAGTCAATGGTTCTACCTTTTGTTCTTTATTTGTTCTCTTCCAATCGTCTCTAATTTTTAGACTGATATATTAGTATATACTGAACTGTAATTTTGTAAAGTTGTTTTGTTACCTTTTTTTTCAAGCAAGGTTCCATACAAAAAAGGAGAACAGAAGAAAAAATTCCATGCACGTTTCTTTAGATTAAGTGACTATTTAATGTCAACATGCGTTTCATTTCTTAAAATATAGGATTCTATTAGAACAGTGTGTTAGATATGAAGCTACATAACCAATTATTTCAAAGCTGCAATTGAACAAGTGTTCATGAATCTGACCTTATTTATGTAACCACTTGACATGTTGTTTGGAAACAAGGCAGGGCTGAACTGATCAATTTGTTGATGGGTTTGGGAATATCTTACATTCTGTTGCTTTAACATTACTTTTAACACTTGATTGGTACATCCTTCTGGTGCAATCAGAACCTGTTATCCTGCCTTCTTCTCTTTATTTTGAAGAGCACATAAAATAATACTTCTATGATTAGTAGAGAAACAAAAACTACCTTTCAATGCTGTCAGTTTTTTTTTTTGATGAATTGATGATATTACCATGTTGTGCCTTGGCATGGCATGTTGTACTATAGCTTACAGAATGTGGCTCTTCAATTATCATGATATTTTTGGCTTTTTTGATATTTCACATTT
The DNA here is from genome assembly GCA_029228515.1 of Populus alba x Populus x berolinensis. Taxonomy (NCBI): domain Eukaryota; kingdom Viridiplantae; phylum Streptophyta; class Magnoliopsida; order Malpighiales; family Salicaceae; genus Populus; species Populus alba x Populus x berolinensis. The sequence goes on along the minus strand of CM055353.1, from coordinate 1,445,728 downwards.
TCTATAATTGTTGTCGATGCAGGAGACTACGGGTGAGCATTGAACGAGACATGGGAGGAACCACTTCAGCTCCTAAAACTATTAGGTTATTTGTACCATATTGGATCGTAAATGATTCATCTCTACCATTATCATATCGAGTGGTAGAGATTGAGCCATTAGAGACAGTTAAGTCTGTGAAAGCTTCCTTTAAAAATCCCACAAACTCCATGGAAAGGAGATTGGCACAAAGAGAAATGTTCAAGTACTTGAAGTGATTGAGGATACCAGCCCATACCGAGCATGCTTTCTCCTCAAGACACTGCTGGTCGGAGTGGGATTATGTTGTTTCCATCTCAAAAAGATGCATACCTGTCTCCACGTGTGGGCCTTGCAGTAGCTATTCATCATTCTGAGATCTATAGTCCTGGGATTTCTTTTCTCGAGCTGGAAAAGAAGGTGATTTAGGCTGACAGTTAAATTAACTTTATGATCAAGGATTCCTATTCATTTTGTGCTGCTTCAAATTTTTCTTAGTTTGTGATGCTAAGTAGTCTCTTTCAGGAAAGGGTTGGCATAAAGGCATTTGGTTCGGATGGATCTTACTACAAGCTTTCAGCATTACTGAAGACCTCAGACAGAACAAAGGTTGTCCTAGATTATGGCATTTGTTTTTTTAGCACTCAAAGATACATGTCATGCTTTTCGGTGTTAGTTGGCTTCTTTGAAAACAAGTCCATAAATTGGGAAAGTATTTTTCTTAATAGTTTAGTATTAAGTAAAACCATGCCATCATTTTTTCTATTAAGATAGCCATGTTACAGTACACCCAGATCGCATTTCAGATTTAGATCATGAAGTCTTTTGATAAGTTGATTGGTAACGTAATCTTTTGATGAGTTGAATAATGGATTTTGATGCTACCCTCATCTAGGCAATCAATAATAGAAACTGACTAAAATTTACTTCGACAACATTATTGAGGGAGCCTAGGTTCTACCTGTTGTTGTTCCCCAACATGCTAGGCCCCTTCATTTTTTTGGTTGTTTCAAATTGGATTGTTGTGCTTATACCAGCACAGTTGCCAATGACATCCGTTGTTGGCTTCGGATGTGTATTGGTATTGCCCGGGGGAGGATGCGTGACAGCAACTTTCCATCTATCTCTTAGAAGCAATCTTTTCCTGTACTCGAATTAGCAAATTTTTAATTGCAATCTGGGACCAAATATGAGCACCTGCCTGGTTTGATAAATTACCTTCCAATCTAGTCTGCTTGGTTTGATAAATTAC
>CM055353.1:1361754-1444358 GCA_029228515.1 Populus alba x Populus x berolinensis | reverse complement strand
GTTGCCTTTGAAATTTCGGGTGCTCCCTCTTGAGCAAGTATGCTTCTGCTACTTGGTCTACATGACACTTCCATCCGCAAACAACGAAATGCTTTGACTCGGTGAGTTTTGCGGCATTCCGACTTCGTTGCCCCGGTTGCCGAAATTCAGTTGCCTTTGAATTTCGGGGTGATCCCTTCTGAGCATGTATGCTTCTGCTACTTTTTCTCTATCACACTTCTTCCGCAAACAGAGAAACGCTTTGACTCGGTGAGTTCGCTGGCATTCCGACTTCGATGCCCCGTTGCCGAAATTCAGTTGCCTTTGAATTTCGGGTGATCCCTCTTGAGCATGTATGCTTCTGCTACTTGTTCTACATCACACTTCCTTCCGCAAACGCAAAACGCTTTGACTCGGTGAGTTTCGCGGCATTCCGACTTCGATGCCCCCGGTTGCCGAAATTCAGTTTGCCTTTGAATTTCGGGTGATCCCTCTTGAGCATGTATGCTTCTGCTACTTGTTCTACATCACACTTCCTTCCGCAAACGGCGAAACGCTTTGACTCGGTGAGTTTCGCGGCATTCCGACTTCGATGCCCCGGTTGCCGAAATTCAGTTGCCTTTGAATTTCGGGTGATCCCTCTTGAGCATGTATGCTTCTGCTACTTGTTCTACATCACACTTCCTTCCGCAAACAACGAAATGCTTTGACTCGGTGAGTTTCGCGGCATTCCGACTTCGATGCCCCGGTTGCAAAAATTCAGTTGCCTTTGAATTTCGTTTGATCCGTCTTGAGCATGTATGCTTCTGCTACTTGTTCTACATCACACTTCCTTCCGCAAACGGCGAAACGCTTTGACTCGGTGAGTTTCGCGGCATTCCGACTTCGATGCCCCGGTTGCCGAAATTCAGTTGCCTTTGAATTTCGGGTGATCCCTCTTGAGCATGTATGCTTCTTCTGCTACTTGTTCTACATCACACTTCCTTCCGCAAACGGCGAAACGCTTTTGACTCGGTGAGTTTCGCGGCATTCAGACTTCGATGCCCCGGTTGCCGAAATTCAGTTGCCTTTTGAATTTCGGGTGATCCCTCTTGAGCATGTATGCTTCTGCTACTTGTTCTACATCACACTTCCTTCCGCAAACAAACGAAACGCTTTGACTCGGTGAGTTTTCGCGGCATTCCGACTTCGATGCCCCGGTTGCCGAAATTCAGTTGCCTTTGAATTTCGGGTGATCCCTCTTGAGCATGTATGCTTCTGCTACTTGTTCTACATCACACTTCTTCCGCAAACGGCGAAACGCTTTGACTCGGTGACTTTCGCGGCATTCCGACTTCGATGCCCCGTTTGCCGAAATTCAGTTGCCTTTGAATTTCGGGTGATCCCTCTTGAGCATGTATGCTTCTGCTACTTGTTCTACATCACTCTTCCTTCCATAAACGGCGAAACGCTTTGACTCGGTGAGTTTCGCGGCATTCCGACTTCCGACTTCGATGCCCCGTTGCCAGAAATTCAGTTGCCTTTGAATTTCGGGTGATCCCTCTTGAGCATGTATGCTTCTGCTACTTGTTCTACATCACACTTCCTTACCGCAAACAACGAAACGCTTTGACTCGGTGAGTTTCGCGACATTCCGACTTCGATGCCCCGGTTGCCGAAATTTCAGTTGCCTTTGAATTTCTGGTGATCCCTCTTGATCATGTATGCTTCTGCTACTTGTTCACATCATCTTTCTTCCGCAACACGAAAACGCTTTGACTCGTTGAGTTTCGCGGCATTCCGACTTCGATGCCCCAGTTGCCGAAATTCAGTTGCCTTTGAATTTCGGGTGATCCCTCTTGAGCATGTATGCTTCTGCTACTTGTTCTACATCACACTTCTTCCGCAAATGGCGAAACGCTTTGACTCGGAGAGTTTCGCGGCATTCCGACTATCGATGCCCCGTTGACGAAATTCAGTTGCCTTTGAATTTCGGGTGATCCCTCTTGAGCATGTATGCTTCTGCTACTTGTTCTACATCTACACTTCTTCCGCAAAGCGAAACGCTTTGACTCGTTGAGTTTCGCGGCATTCCGACTTCGATGCCCCGGTTGCCGAAATTCAGTTGCCGTTGAATTTCGGGTGATCCCCTCTTGAGCATGTATGCTTCTGCTACTTGTTCTACATCAGACTTCTTACCGCAAACGGCGAAACGCATGACTCGGTGAGTTTCCCGGCATTCCGACTTCGATACCCCGGTTGGCGAAATTCAGTTGCTTTTGAATTTCGGGTGATTCCCTCTTGAGCATGTATGCTTCTTCTACTTGTTCTACATCACACTTCTTTCGCAAACGTCGAAACGCTTTGACTCGGTGAGTTTTCGCGGCATTCCGACTTCGATGCCCCGGTTGCCGAAATTCAGTTGCCTTTGAATTTCGGGTGATCCCTCTTGAGCATGTATGCTTCTGCTACTTGTTCTACATCACACTTCGTTCCGCAAACGGCGAAACGCTTTGACTCGGTGAGTTTCGCGGCATTCCGACTTCGATGCCCCGGTTGCCGAAATTCAGTTGCCTTTGAATTTCGGGTGATCCCTCTTGAGCATGTATGCTTCTGCTACTTGTTCTACATCACACTTCCTTCCGCAAACAGCAAAACGCTTTGACTTTTTGAGTTTCGCGGCATTCCGACTTCGATGCCCCGGTTGCCGAAATTCAGTTGCCTTTGAATTTCGAGTGATCCCTCTTGAGCATTATGCTTCTGCTACTTGTTCTACATCAGACTTCTTTCCGCAAACGCGAAACGCTTTGACTCGTGAGTTTCGCGTCATTCCGACTTCGATGCCCCGGTTGCCGAAATTCAGTTGCCTTTGAATTTCGGGTGATCCCTCTTTAGCATGTATGCTTCTGCTACTTGTTCTACATCACAGTTCCGTCCGCAAACACGAAACGCTTTGACTCGGTGAGTTTTCGCGGCATTCCGACTTCGATGCCCGGTTGCCGAAATTCAGTTGCCTTTGAATTTCGGGTGATACCTCTTGAGCATGTATGCTTCTGCTACTTGTTCTACATCAGACTTCTTCCGGAAACGGCGAAACGCTTTGACTCGGTGAGTTTCGCGGCATTCCTACTTCGATGCCCCGGTTGCCGAAATTCAGTTGCCTTTGAATTTCGGGTGATCCCTCTTGAGCATGTATGCTTCTGCTACTTGTTCTACATCACACTTCTTCCGCAAACGGCGAATCGCTTTGACTCGGTGAGTTTCGCGGCATTCCGACTTCGATGCCCCGGTTGCCGAAATTCAGTTGCCTTTGAATTTCGGGTGATCCCTCTTGAGCATGTATGCTTCTGCTACTTGTTCTACATCAGAATTTCTACCACAAACAGCGCAACGCTTTGACTCGGTGATTTTCGCGGCATTCCGACTTCGATGCCCCGGTTGCAAAAATTTTGTTGCCTTTGAATGTTTGGGTGATCCCTCTTGAGCATGTATGTTTCTGCTACTTGTTCTACATCAGAATTTCTTCCGCAAACGGCGAAACGCTTTGACTCGGTGAGTTTCGCGGCATTCCGACTTCGATGCCCCGGTTGCCGAAATTCAGTTTCCTTTGAATTTCGGGTGATCCCTCTTGAGCATGTATGCTTCTGCTACTTGTTCTACATCACACTTTCTTCTGCAAACGGCGAAACGCTTTGAATCAATTAGTTTCGCGGCATTCCAACTTCGATGCCCCGGTTGCCGAAATTCAGTTGCCTTTGAATTTCGGGTGATCCCTCTTGAGCATGTTTGCTTCTGCTACTTGTTCTTCATCACACTTTCTTCCGCAAACGGAGAAACCCTTTGACACGTTGAGTTTCACGGCATTCCGACTTCGATGCCCCGGTTGCTGAAATTCAGTTGCCTTTGAATTTCGGGTGATCCCTCATGAGCATGTTTGCTTCTTCTAATTGTTCTACACCACACTTTCTTCCACAAACCGTAACGATTTGACTCGGTGAGTTTCGCGGCATTCCGACTTCGATGCCACCGGTTGCCGAAATTCAGTTGCCTTTGAATTTCGGGTGATCCCTCTTGAGCATGTATGCTTCTGCTACTTGTTCTACATCAGACTTCCTTCCGCAAACGGCGAAACGCTTTGACTCGGTGAGTTTCGCGGCATTCCGACTTCGATGCCCCGGTTGACGAAATTCATTTGCCTTTGAATTTCGGGCGATCCCTCTTGAGCATGTATGCTTCTGCTACTTGTTCTACATCAGACTTCCTTCCGCAAACTGCGAAACGCTTTGACTCGGTGAGTTTCGCGGCATTCCGACTTTGATGCCCCGGTTGCCGAAATTCAGTTCCCTTTGAATTTCGGGTGATCCCTCTTGAGCATGTATGCTTCTGCTACTTGTTCTACATCAGACTTCTTCCGCAAACGGCGAAACGCTTTGACTCGGTGAGTTTCGCGGCATTCCAACTTCGATGCCCCGGTTGCCGAAATTCAGTTGCCTTTGAATTTCGGGTGATCCCTCTTGAGCATGTATGCTTCTGCTACTTGTTCTCCATCACACTTCCTTCCGCAAACAGCGAAACGCTTTGACTCGGTGAGTTTCGCGGCATTCCGACTTCGATGCCACGGTTGCCGAAATTCAGTTGCCTTTGAATTTCGGGTGATCCCTCTTGAGCATGTATGCTTCTGCTACTTGTTCTACATCAGACTTTCTTCCGCAACGGCGAAACGCTTTGACTCGGTGAGTTTCGCGGCATTCCGACTTCGATGCCCCGGTTGCCGAAATTCAGTTGCCTTTGAATTTCGGGTGATCCCTCTTGAGCATGTATGCTTCTGCTACTTGTTCTACATTACACTTCATTCCGCTAACGGCGCAACGCTTTGGCTCGATGAGTTTCGCGCATTCCGACTTCGATGCCCCGGTTGCCGAAATTCAGTTGCCTTTGAATTTCGGGTGATCCCTCTTGAGCATGTATGCTTCTGCTACTTGTTCTACATCAGACTTCTGTTCCGCAAATACGGAACCAAAACGCTTTTTGAGTCGGTGAGTTTCGCGGCATTCCGACTATAGAATCGATGCCACCCGGTTGACGAAATTCAGTTGCCTTTGAATTTCGGGTGATCCCTCTGGAGCATCGTATGCTTCTTCTACTTGTTCTAAACACATCAGACTTCTTCCGCCCAACGGCGAAACGCTTTGACTCGGTGAGTTTCCGCGGCATTCCGACCCTCAGATGCCCCGGTTGATGCCGAAATTCAGTTGCCGTTTGAATTTTGGTGTGGTGATCCCTCTTGAGCTTGTATGGCTTTCTTGCTACTATGTTCTACATCAGAATTCATTCCGCAAACGACGAAACGCTTTGACTCCGTGAGTTTCGCTGGCATTCCGACTTCGATGCCCCTGTTGCCCAGCAAATTCAGTTGCCTTTGAATTTCGGGTCATCCCGCTTGAGCATAGATATTGTCTTCTGCTACTTGTTCTACATCAGACCTTCCATCCGCAAATGCGAATCGCTTTGACTCCTTGAAGTTTTCGCAGCTTTCCGACTTCGATGCCCCGGTTGCACCGAAATTTATTTCATTTGCCAATTGTAATTGTGGGTGAGGCCTCTTGAGCATGTATGTTTCTGCTAACTTATTCAACATCAGACTTCCTTCCGCAAAACGGCGAAACGCGTTGACTCATGAGTTTTGCGGCTTTCCGACTTCGATGAGCCCGCGGTTGCCAGAAATTCAATACGGCCTCACGAATTTTTTCGGTGGATCCCTCTTGATGCATGTATGCTTCTGCAACACTTGTTCCTACATCAAACTTCCTTCCGCAAAACGGTGAAATTGCTTTTGACTCGGTGAGTTTTCGCCGGCATTCCGACTTACTGATGCCCCGGTTGCCGAAATTCAGTTGCCTTTGAATTTCGGGTGATCCCTCTTGAGCATGTATGCTTCTGCTACTTGTTCTACATCACACTTCCTTCCGCAAACGGCGAAACGCTTTGACTCGGTGAGTTTCGCGGCATTCCGACTTCGATGCCCCGGTTGCCGAAATTCAGTTGCCTTTGAATTTCGGGTGATCCCTCTTGAGCATGTATGCTTCTGCTACTTGTTCTACATCACACTTCCTTCCGCAAACGGCGAAACGCTTTGACTCGGTGAGTTTCGCGGCATTCCGACTTCGATGCCCCGGTTGCCGAAATTCAGTTGCCTTTGAATTTCGGGTGATCCCTCTTGAGCATGTATGCTTCTGCTACTTGTTCTACATCACACTTCCTTCCGCAAACGGCGAAACGCTTTGACTCGGTGAGTTTCGCGGCATTCCGACTTCGATGCCCCGGTTGCCGAAATTCAGTTGCCTTTGAATTTCGGGTGATCCCTCTTGAGCATGTATGCTTCTGCTACTTGTTCTACATCACACTTCCTTCCGCAAACGGCGAAACGCTTTGACTCGGTGAGTTTCGCGGCATTCCGACTTCGATGCCCCGGTTGCCGAAATTCAGTTGCCTTTGAATTTCGGGTGATCCCTCTTGAGCATGTATGCTTCTGCTACTTGTTCTACATCACACTTCCTTCCGCAAACGGCGAAACGCTTTGACTCGGTGAGTTTCGCGGCATTCCGACTTCGATGCCCCGGTTGCCGAAATTCAGTTGCCTTTGAATTTCGGGTGATCCCTCTTGAGCATGTATGCTTCTGCTACTTGTTCTACATCACACTTCCTTCCGCAAACGGCGAAACGCTTTGACTCGGTGAGTTTCGCGGCATTCCGACTTCGATGCCCCGGTTGCCGAAATTCAGTTGCCTTTGAATTTCGGGTGATCCCTCTTGAGCATGTATGCTTCTGCTACTTGTTCTACATCACACTTCCTTCCGCAAACGGCGAAACGCTTTGACTCGGTGAGTTTCGCGGCATTCCGACTTCGATGCCCCGGTTGCCGAAATTCAGTTGCCTTTGAATTTCGGGTGATCCCTCTTGAGCATGTATGCTTCTGCTACTTGTTCTACATCACACTTCCTTCCGCAAACGGCGAAACGCTTTGACTCGGTGAGTTTCGCGGCATTCCGACTTCGATGCCCCGGTTGCCGAAATTCAGTTGCCTTTGAATTTCGGGTGATCCCTCTTGAGCATGTATGCTTCTGCTACTTGTTCTACATCACACTTCCTTCCGCAAACGGCGAAACGCTTTGACTCGGTGAGTTTCGCGGCATTCCGACTTCGATGCCCCGGTTGCCGAAATTCAGTTGCCTTTGAATTTCGGGTGATCCCTCTTGAGCATGTATGCTTCTGCTACTTGTTCTACATCACACTTCCTTCCGCAAACGGCGAAACGCTTTGACTCGGTGAGTTTCGCGGCATTCCGACTTCGATGCCCCGGTTGCCGAAATTCAGTTGCCTTTGAATTTCGGGTGATCCCTCTTGAGCATGTATGCTTCTGCTACTTGTTCTACATCACACTTCCTTCCGCAAACAGCGAAACGCTTTGACTCGGTGAGTTTCGCGGCATTCCGACTTCGATGCCCCGGTTGCCGAAATTCAGTTGCCTTTGAATTTCGGGTGATCCCTCTTGAGCATGTATGCTTCTGCTACTTGTTCTACATCACACTTCCTTCCGCAAACGGCGAAACGCTTTGACTCGGTGAGTTTCGCGGCATTCCGACTTCGATGCCCCGGTTGCCGAAATTCAGTTGCCTTTGAATTTCGGGTGATCCCTCTTGAGCATGTATGCTTCTGCTACTTGTTCTACATCACACTTCCTTCCGCAAACGGCGAAACGCTTTGACTCGGTGAGTTTCGCGGCATTCCGACTTCGATGCCCCGGTTGCCGAAATTCAGTTGCCTTTGAATTTCGGGTGATCCCTCTTGAGCATGTATGCTTCTGCTACTTGTTCTACATCACACTTCCTTCCGCAAACGGCGAAACGCTTTGACTCGGTGAGTTTCGCGGCATTCCGACTTCGATGCCCCGGTTGCCGAAATTCAGTTGCCTTTGAATTTCGGGTGATCCCTCTTGAGCATGTATGCTTCTGCTACTTGTTCTACATCACACTTCCTTCCGCAAACGGCGAAACGCTTTGACTCGGTGAGTTTCGCGGCATTCCGACTTCGATGCCCCGGTTGCCGAAATTCAGTTGCCTTTGAATTTCGGGTGATCCCTCTTGAGCATGTATGCTTCTGCTACTTGTTCTACATCACACTTCCTTCCGCAAACGGCGAAACGCTTTGACTCGGTGAGTTTCGCGGCATTCCGACTTCGATGCCCCGGTTGCCGAAATTCAGTTGCCTTTGAATTTCGGGTGATCCCTCTTGAGCATGTATGCTTCTGCTACTTGTTCTACATCACACTTCCTTCCGCAAACGGCGAAACGCTTTGACTCGGTGAGTTTCGCGGCATTCCGACTTCGATGCCCCGGTTGCCGAAATTCAGTTGCCTTTGAATTTCGGGTGATCCCTCTTGAGCATGTATGCTTCTGCTACTTGTTCTACATCACACTTCCTTCCGCAAACGGCGAAACGCTTTGACTCGGTGAGTTTCGCGGCATTCCGACTTCGATGCCCCGGTTGCCGAAATTCAGTTGCCTTTGAATTTCGGGTGATCCCTCTTGAGCATGTATGCTTCTGCTACTTGTTCTACATCACACTTCCTTCCGCAAACGGCGAAACGCTTTGACTCGGTGAGTTTCGCGGCATTCCGACTTCGATGCCCCGGTTGCCGAAATTCAGTTGCCTTTGAATTTCGGGTGATCCCTCTTGAGCATGTATGCTTCTGCTACTTGTTCTACATCACACTTCCTTCCGCAAACGGCGAAACGCTTTGACTCGGTGAGTTTCGCGGCATTCCGACTTCGATGCCCCGGTTGCCGAAATTCAGTTGCCTTTGAATTTCGGGTGATCCCTCTTGAGCATGTATGCTTCTGCTACTTGTTCTACATCACACTTCCTTCCGCAAACGGCGAAACGCTTTGACTCGGTGAGTTTCGCGGCATTCCGACTTCGATGCCCCGGTTGCCGAAATTCAGTTGCCTTTGAATTTCGGGTGATCCCTCTTGAGCATGTATGCTTCTGCTACTTGTTCTACATCACACTTCCTTCCGCAAACGGCGAAACGCTTTGACTCGGTGAGTTTCGCGGCATTCCGACTTCGATGCCCCGGTTGCCGAAATTCAGTTGCCTTTGAATTTCGGGTGATCCCTCTTGAGCATGTATGCTTCTGCTACTTGTTCTACATCACACTTCCTTCCGCAAACGGCGAAACGCTTTGACTCGGTGAGTTTCGCGGCATTCCGACTTCGATGCCCCGGTTGCCGAAATTCAGTTGCCTTTGAATTTCGGGTGATCCCTCTTGAGCATGTATGCTTCTGCTACTTGTTCTACATCACACTTCCTTCCGCAAACGGCGAAACGCTTTGACTCGGTGAGTTTCGCGGCATTCCGACTTCGATGCCCCGGTTGCCGAAATTCAGTTGCCTTTGAATTTCGGGTGATCCCTCTTGAGCATGTATGCTTCTGCTACTTGTTCTACATCACACTTCCTTCCGCAAACGGCGAAACGCTTTGACTCGGTGAGTTTCGCGGCATTCCGACTTCGATGCCCCGGTTGCCGAAATTCAGTTGCCTTTGAATTTCGGGTGATCCCTCTTGAGCATGTATGCTTCTGCTACTTGTTCTACATCACACTTCCTTCCGCAAACGGCGAAACGCTTTGACTCGGTGAGTTTCGCGGCATTCCGACTTCGATGCCCCGGTTGCCGAAATTCAGTTGCCTTTGAATTTCGGGTGATCCCTCTTGAGCATGTATGCTTCTGCTACTTGTTCTACATCACACTTCCTTCCGCAAACGGCGAAACGCTTTGACTCGGTGAGTTTCGCGGCATTCCGACTTCGATGCCCCGGTTGCCGAAATTCAGTTGCCTTTGAATTTCGGGTGATCCCTCTTGAGCATGTATGCTTCTGCTACTTGTTCTACATCACACTTCCTTCCGCAAACGGCGAAACGCTTTGACTCGGTGAGTTTCGCGGCATTCCGACTTCGATGCCCCGGTTGCCGAAATTCAGTTGCCTTTGAATTTCGGGTGATCCCTCTTGAGCATGTATGCTTCTGCTACTTGTTCTACATCACACTTCCTTCCGCAAACGGCGAAACGCTTTGACTCGGTGAGTTTCGCGGCATTCCGACTTCGATGCCCCGGTTGCCGAAATTCAGTTGCCTTTGAATTTCGGGTGATCCCTCTTGAGCATGTATGCTTCTGCTACTTGTTCTACATCACACTTCCTTCCGCAAACGGCGAAACGCTTTGACTCGGTGAGTTTCGCGGCATTCCGACTTCGATGCCCCGGTTGCCGAAATTCAGTTGCCTTTGAATTTCGGGTGATCCCTCTTGAGCATGTATGCTTCTGCTACTTGTTCTACATCACACTTCCTTCCGCAAACGGCGAAACGCTTTGACTCGGTGAGTTTCGCGGCATTCCGACTTCGATGCCCCGGTTGCCGAAATTCAGTTGCCTTTGAATTTCGGGTGATCCCTCTTGAGCATGTATGCTTCTGCTACTTGTTCTACATCACACTTCCTTCCGCAAACGGCGAAACGCTTTGACTCGGTGAGTTTCGCGGCATTCCGACTTCGATGCCCCGGTTGCCGAAATTCAGTTGCCTTTGAATTTCGGGTGATCCCTCTTGAGCATGTATGCTTCTGCTACTTGTTCTACATCACACTTCCTTCCGCAAACGGCGAAACGCTTTGACTCGGTGAGTTTCGCGGCATTCCGACTTCGATGCCCCGGTTGCCGAAATTCAGTTGCCTTTGAATTTCGGGTGATCCCTCTTGAGCATGTATGCTTCTGCTACTTGTTCTACATCACACTTCCTTCCGCAAACGGCGAAACGCTTTGACTCGGTGAGTTTCGCGGCATTCCGACTTCGATGCCCCGGTTGCCGAAATTCAGTTGCCTTTGAATTTCGGGTGATCCCTCTTGAGCATGTATGCTTCTGCTACTTGTTCTACATCACACTTCCTTCCGCAAACGGCGAAACGCTTTGACTCGGTGAGTTTCGCGGCATTCCGACTTCGATGCCCCGGTTGCCGAAATTCAGTTGCCTTTGAATTTCGGGTGATCCCTCTTGAGCATGTATGCTTCTGCTACTTGTTCTACATCACACTTCCTTCCGCAAACGGCGAAACGCTTTGACTCGGTGAGTTTCGCGGCATTCCGACTTCGATGCCCCGGTTGCCGAAATTCAGTTGCCTTTGAATTTCGGGTGATCCCTCTTGAGCATGTATGCTTCTGCTACTTGTTCTACATCACACTTCCTTCCGCAAACGGCGAAACGCTTTGACTCGGTGAGTTTCGCGGCATTCCGACTTCGATGCCCCGGTTGCCGAAATTCAGTTGCCTTTGAATTTCGGGTGATCCCTCTTGAGCATGTATGCTTCTGCTACTTGTTCTACATCACACTTCCTTCCGCAAACGGCGAAACGCTTTGACTCGGTGAGTTTCGCGGCATTCCGACTTCGATGCCCCGGTTGCCGAAATTCAGTTGCCTTTGAATTTCGGGTGATCCCTCTTGAGCATGTATGCTTCTGCTACTTGTTCTACATCACACTTCCTTCCGCAAACGGCGAAACGCTTTGACTCGGTGAGTTTCGCGGCATTCCGACTTCGATGCCCCGGTTGCCGAAATTCAGTTGCCTTTGAATTTCGGGTGATCCCTCTTGAGCATGTATGCTTCTGCTACTTGTTCTACATCACACTTCCTTCCGCAAACGGCGAAACGCTTTGACTCGGTGAGTTTCGCGGCATTCCGACTTCGATGCCCCGGTTGCCGAAATTCAGTTGCCTTTGAATTTCGGGTGATCCCTCTTGAGCATGTATGCTTCTGCTACTTGTTCTACATCACACTTCCTTCCGCAAACGGCGAAACGCTTTGACTCGGTGAGTTTCGCGGCATTCCGACTTCGATGCCCCGGTTGCCGAAATTCAGTTGCCTTTGAATTTCGGGTGATCCCTCTTGAGCATGTATGCTTCTGCTACTTGTTCTACATCACACTTCCTTCCGCAAACGGCGAAACGCTTTGACTCGGTGAGTTTCGCGGCATTCCGACTTCGATGCCCCGGTTGCCGAAATTCAGTTGCCTTTGAATTTCGGGTGATCCCTCTTGAGCATGTATGCTTCTGCTACTTGTTCTACATCACACTTCCTTCCGCAAACGGCGAAACGCTTTGACTCGGTGAGTTTCGCGGCATTCCGACTTCGATGCCCCGGTTGCCGAAATTCAGTTGCCTTTGAATTTCGGGTGATCCCTCTTGAGCATGTATGCTTCTGCTACTTGTTCTACATCACACTTCCTTCCGCAAACGGCGAAACGCTTTGACTCGGTGAGTTTCGCGGCATTCCGACTTCGATGCCCCGGTTGCCGAAATTCAGTTGCCTTTGAATTTCGGGTGATCCCTCTTGAGCATGTATGCTTCTGCTACTTGTTCTACATCACACTTCCTTCCGCAAACGGCGAAACGCTTTGACTCGGTGAGTTTCGCGGCATTCCGACTTCGATGCCCCGGTTGCCGAAATTCAGTTGCCTTTGAATTTCGGGTGATCCCTCTTGAGCATGTATGCTTCTGCTACTTGTTCTACATCACACTTCCTTCCGCAAACGGCGAAACGCTTTGACTCGGTGAGTTTCGCGGCATTCCGACTTCGATGCCCCGGTTGCCGAAATTCAGTTGCCTTTGAATTTCGGGTGATCCCTCTTGAGCATGTATGCTTCTGCTACTTGTTCTACATCACACTTCCTTCCGCAAACGGCGAAACGCTTTGACTCGGTGAGTTTCGCGGCATTCCGACTTCGATGCCCCGGTTGCCGAAATTCAGTTGCCTTTGAATTTCGGGTGATCCCTCTTGAGCATGTATGCTTCTGCTACTTGTTCTACATCACACTTCCTTCCGCAAACGGCGAAACGCTTTGACTCGGTGAGTTTCGCGGCATTCCGACTTCGATGCCCCGGTTGCCGAAATTCAGTTGCCTTTGAATTTCGGGTGATCCCTCTTGAGCATGTATGCTTCTGCTACTTGTTCTACATCACACTTCCTTCCGCAAACGGCGAAACGCTTTGACTCGGTGAGTTTCGCGGCATTCCGACTTCGATGCCCCGGTTGCCGAAATTCAGTTGCCTTTGAATTTCGGGTGATCCCTCTTGAGCATGTATGCTTCTGCTACTTGTTCTACATCACACTTCCTTCCGCAAACGGCGAAACGCTTTGACTCGGTGAGTTTCGCGGCATTCCGACTTCGATGCCCCGGTTGCCGAAATTCAGTTGCCTTTGAATTTCGGGTGATCCCTCTTGAGCATGTATGCTTCTGCTACTTGTTCTACATCACACTTCCTTCCGCAAACGGCGAAACGCTTTGACTCGGTGAGTTTCGCGGCATTCCGACTTCGATGCCCCGGTTGCCGAAATTCAGTTGCCTTTGAATTTCGGGTGATCCCTCTTGAGCATGTATGCTTCTGCTACTTGTTCTACATCACACTTCCTTCCGCAAACGGCGAAACGCTTTGACTCGGTGAGTTTCGCGGCATTCCGACTTCGATGCCCCGGTTGCCGAAATTCAGTTGCCTTTGAATTTCGGGTGATCCCTCTTGAGCATGTATGCTTCTGCTACTTGTTCTACATCACACTTCCTTCCGCAAACGGCGAAACGCTTTGACTCGGTGAGTTTCGCGGCATTCCGACTTCGATGCCCCGGTTGCCGAAATTCAGTTGCCTTTGAATTTCGGGTGATCCCTCTTGAGCATGTATGCTTCTGCTACTTGTTCTACATCACACTTCCTTCCGCAAACGGCGAAACGCTTTGACTCGGTGAGTTTCGCGGCATTCCGACTTCGATGCCCCGGTTGCCGAAATTCAGTTGCCTTTGAATTTCGGGTGATCCCTCTTGAGCATGTATGCTTCTGCTACTTGTTCTACATCACACTTCCTTCCGCAAACGGCGAAACGCTTTGACTCGGTGAGTTTCGCGGCATTCCGACTTCGATGCCCCGGTTGCCGAAATTCAGTTGCCTTTGAATTTCGGGTGATCCCTCTTGAGCATGTATGCTTCTGCTACTTGTTCTACATCACACTTCCTTCCGCAAACGGCGAAACGCTTTGACTCGGTGAGTTTCGCGGCATTCCGACTTCGATGCCCCGGTTGCCGAAATTCAGTTGCCTTTGAATTTCGGGTGATCCCTCTTGAGCATGTATGCTTCTGCTACTTGTTCTACATCACACTTCCTTCCGCAAACGGCGAAACGCTTTGACTCGGTGAGTTTCGCGGCATTCCGACTTCGATGCCCCGGTTGCCGAAATTCAGTTGCCTTTGAATTTCGGGTGATCCCTCTTGAGCATGTATGCTTCTGCTACTTGTTCTACATCACACTTCCTTCCGCAAACGGCGAAACGCTTTGACTCGGTGAGTTTCGCGGCATTCCGACTTCGATGCCCCGGTTGCCGAAATTCAGTTGCCTTTGAATTTCGGGTGATCCCTCTTGAGCATGTATGCTTCTGCTACTTGTTCTACATCACACTTCTTCCGCAAACGGCGAAACGCTTTGACTCGGTGAGTTTCGCGGCATTCCGACTTCGATGCCCCGGTTGCCGAAATTCAGTTGCCTTTGAATTTCGGGTGATCCCTCTTGAGCATGTATGCTTCTGCTACTTGTTCTACATCACACTTCCTTCCGCAAACGGCGAAACGCTTTGACTCGGTGAGTTTCGCGGCATTCCGACTTCGATGCCCCGGTTGCCGAAATTCAGTTGCCTTTGAATTTCGGGTGATCCCTCTTGAGCATGTATGCTTCTGCTACTTGTTCTACATCACACTTCTTCCGCAAACGGCGAAACGCTTTGACTCGGTGAGTTTCGCGGCATTCCGACTTCGATGCCCCGGTTGCCGAAATTCAGTTGCCTTTGAATTTCGGGTGATCCCTCTTGAGCATGTATGCTTCTGCTACTTGTTCTACATCACACTTCTTCCGCAAACGGCGAAACGCTTTGACTCGGTGAGTTTCGCGGCATTCCGACTTCGATGCCCCGGTTGCCGAAATTCAGTTGCCTTTGAATTTCGGGTGATCCCTCTTGAGCATGTATGCTTCTGCTACTTGTTCTACATCACACTTCCTTCCGCAAACGGCGAAACGCTTTGACTCGGTGAGTTTCGCGGCATTCCGACTTCGATGCCCCGGTTGCCGAAATTCAGTTGCCTTTGAATTTCGGGTGATCCCTCTTGAGCATGTATGCTTCTGCTACTTGTTCTACATCACACTTCTTCCGCAAACGGCGAAACGCTTTGACTCGGTGAGTTTCGCGGCATTCCGACTTCGATGCCCCGGTTGCCGAAATTCAGTTGCCTTTGAATTTCGGGTGATCCCTCTTGAGCATGTATGCTTCTGCTACTTGTTCTACATCACACTTCTTCCGCAAACGGCGAAACGCTTTGACTCGGTGAGTTTCGCGGCATTCCGACTTCGATGCCCCGGTTGCCGAAATTCAGTTGCCTTTGAATTTCGGGTGATCCCTCTTGAGCATGTATGCTTCTGCTACTTGTTCTACATCACACTTCTTCCGCAAACGGCGAAACGCTTTGACTCGGTGAGTTTCGCGGCATTCCGACTTCGATGCCCCGGTTGCCGAAATTCAGTTGCCTTTGAATTTCGGGTGATCCCTCTTGAGCATGTATGCTTCTGCTACTTGTTCTACATCACACTTCTTCCGCAAACGGCGAAACGCTTTGACTCGGTGAGTTTCGCGGCATTCCGACTTCGATGCCCCGGTTGCCGAAATTCAGTTGCCTTTGAATTTCGGGTGATCCCTCTTGAGCATGTATGCTTCTGCTACTTGTTCTACATCACACTTCCTTCCGCAAACGGCGAAACGCTTTGACTCGGTGAGTTTCGCGGCATTCCGACTTCGATGCCCCGGTTGCCGAAATTCAGTTGCCTTTGAATTTCGGGTGATCCCTCTTGAGCATGTATGCTTCTGCTACTTGTTCTACATCACACTTCCTTCGCAAACGGCGAAACGCTTTGACTCGGTGAGTTTCGCGGCATTCCGACTTCGATGCCCCGGTTGCCGAAATTCAGTTGCCTTTGAATTTCGGGTGATCCCTCTTGAGCATGTATGCTTCTGCTACTTGTTCTACATCACACTTCTTCCGCAAACGGCGAAACGCTTTGACTCGGTGAGTTTCGCGGCATTCCGACTTCGATGCCCCGGTTGCCGAAATTCAGTTGCCTTTGAATTTCGGGTGATCCCTCTTGAGCATGTATGCTTCTGCTACTTGTTCTACATCACACTTCTTCCGCAAACGGCGAAACGCTTTGACTCGGTGAGTTTCGCGGCATTCCGACTTCGATGCCCCGGTTGCCGAAATTCAGTTGCCTTTGAATTTCGGGTGATCCCTCTTGAGCATGTATGCTTCTGCTACTTGTTCTACATCACACTTCTTCCGCAAACGGCGAAACGCTTTGACTCGGTGAGTTTCGCGGCATTCCGACTTCGATGCCCCGGTTGCCGAAATTCAGTTGCCTTTGAATTTCGGGTGATCCCTCTTGAGCATGTATGCTTCTGCTACTTGTTCTACATCACACTTCCTTCCGCAAACGGCGAAACGCTTTGACTCGGTGAGTTTCGCGGCATTCCGACTTCGATGCCCCGGTTGCCGAAATTCAGTTGCCTTTGAATTTCGGGTGATCCCTCTTGAGCATGTATGCTTCTGCTACTTGTTCTACATCACACTTCCTTCCGCAAACGGCGAAACGCTTTGACTCGGTGAGTTTCGCGGCATTCCGACTTCGATGCCCCGGTTGCCGAAATTCAGTTGCCTTTGAATTTCGGGTGATCCCTCTTGAGCATGTATGCTTCTGCTACTTGTTCTACATCACACTTCCTTCCGCAAACGGCGAAACGCTTTGACTCGGTGAGTTTCGCGGCATTCCGACTTCGATGCCCCGGTTGCCGAAATTCAGTTGCCTTTGAATTTCGGGTGATCCCTCTTGAGCATGTATGCTTCTGCTACTTGTTCTACATCACACTTCCTTCCGCAAACGGCGAAACGCTTTGACTCGGTGAGTTTCGCGGCATTCCGACTTCGATGCCCCGGTTGCCGAAATTCAGTTGCCTTTGAATTTCGGGTGATCCCTCTTGAGCATGTATGCTTCTGCTACTTGTTCTACATCACACTTCTTCCGCAAACGGCGAAACGCTTTGACTCGGTGAGTTTCGCGGCATTCCGACTTCGATGCCCCGGTTGCCGAAATTCAGTTGCCTTTGAATTTCGGGTGATCCCTCTTGAGCATGTATGCTTCTGCTACTTGTTCTACATCACACTTCTTCCGCAAACGGCGAAACGCTTTGACTCGGTGAGTTTCGCGGCATTCCGACTTCGATGCCCCGGTTGCCGAAATTCAGTTGCCTTTGAATTTCGGGTGATCCCTCTTGAGCATGTATGCTTCTGCTACTTGTTCTACATCACACTTCCTTCCGCAAACGGCGAAACGCTTTGACTCGGTGAGTTTCGCGGCATTCCGACTTCGATGCCCCGGTTGCCGAAATTCAGTTGCCTTTGAATTTCGGGTGATCCCTCTTGAGCATGTATGCTTCTGCTACTTGTTCTACATCACACTTCTTCCGCAAACGGCGAAACGCTTTGACTCGGTGAGTTTCGCGGCATTCCGACTTCGATGCCCCGGTTGCCGAAATTCAGTTGCCTTTGAATTTCGGGTGATCCCTCTTGAGCATGTATGCTTCTGCTACTTGTTCTACATCACACTTCTTCCGCAAACGGCGAAACGCTTTGACTCGGTGAGTTTCGCGGCATTCCGACTTCGATGCCCCGGTTGCCGAAATTCAGTTGCCTTTGAATTTCGGGTGATCCCTCTTGAGCATGTATGCTTCTGCTACTTGTTCTACATCACACTTCCTTCCGCAAACGGCGAAACGCTTTGACTCGGTGAGTTTCGCGGCATTCCGACTTCGATGCCCCGGTTGCCGAAATTCAGTTGCCTTTGAATTTCGGGTGATCCCTCTTGAGCATGTATGCTTCTGCTACTTGTTCTACATCACACTTCCTCCGCAAACGGCGAAACGCTTTGACTCGGTGAGTTTCGCGGCATTCCGACTTCGATGCCCCGGTTGCCGAAATTCAGTTGCCTTTGAATTTCGGGTGATCCCTCTTGAGCATGTATGCTTCTGCTACTTGTTCTACATCACACTTCTTCCGCAAACGGCGAAACGCTTTGACTCGGTGAGTTTCGCGGCATTCCGACTTCGATGCCCCGGTTGCCGAAATTCAGTTGCCTTTGAATTTCGGGTGATCCCTCTTGAGCATGTATGCTTCTGCTACTTGTTCTACATCACACTTCCTTCCGCAAACGGCGAAACGCTTTGACTCGGTGAGTTTCGCGGCATTCCGACTTCGATGCCCCGGTTGCCGAAATTCAGTTGCCTTTGAATTTCGGGTGATCCCTCTTGAGCATGTATGCTTCTGCTACTTGTTCTACATCACACTTCCTTCCGCAAACGGCGAAACGCTTTGACTCGGTGAGTTTCGCGGCATTCCGACTTCGATGCCCCGGTTGCCGAAATTCAGTTGCCTTTGAATTTCGGGTGATCCCTCTTGAGCATGTATGCTTCTGCTACTTGTTCTACATCACACTTCTTCCGCAAACGGCGAAACGCTTTGACTCGGTGAGTTTCGCGGCATTCCGACTTCGATGCCCCGGTTGCCGAAATTCAGTTGCCTTTGAATTTCGGGTGATCCCTCTTGAGCATGTATGCTTCTGCTACTTGTTCTACATCACACTTCCTTCCGCAAACGGCGAAACGCTTTGACTCGGTGAGTTTCGCGGCATTCCGACTTCGATGCCCCGGTTGCCGAAATTCAGTTGCCTTTGAATTTCGGGTGATCCCTCTTGAGCATGTATGCTTCTGCTACTTGTTCTACATCACACTTCCTTCCGCAAACGGCGAAACGCTTTGACTCGGTGAGTTTCGCGGCATTCCGACTTCGATGCCCCGGTTGCCGAAATTCAGTTGCCTTTGAATTTCGGGTGATCCCTCTTGAGCATGTATGCTTCTGCTACTTGTTCTACATCACACTTCCTTCCGCAAACGGCGAAACGCTTTGACTCGGTGAGTTTCGCGGCATTCCGACTTCGATGCCCCGGTTGCCGAAATTCAGTTGCCTTTGAATTTCGGGTGATCCCTCTTGAGCATGTATGCTTCTGCTACTTGTTCTACATCACACTTCTTCCGCAAACGGCGAAACGCTTTGACTCGGTGAGTTTCGCGGCATTCCGACTTCGATGCCCCGGTTGCCGAAATTCAGTTGCCTTTGAATTTCGGGTGATCCCTCTTGAGCATGTATGCTTCTGCTACTTGTTCTACATCACACTTCCTTCCGCAAACGGCGAAACGCTTTGACTCGGTGAGTTTCGCGGCATTCCGACTTCGATGCCCCGGTTGCCGAAATTCAGTTGCCTTTGAATTTCGGGTGATCCCTCTTGAGCATGTATGCTTCTGCTACTTGTTCTACATCACACTTCCTTCCGCAAACGGCGAAACGCTTTGACTCGGTGAGTTTCGCGGCATTCCGACTTCGATGCCCCGGTTGCCGAAATTCAGTTGCCTTTGAATTTCGGGTGATCCCTCTTGAGCATGTATGCTTCTGCTACTTGTTCTACATCACACTTCTTCCGCAAACGGCGAAACGCTTTGACTCGGTGAGTTTCGCGGCATTCCGACTTCGATGCCCCGGTTGCCGAAATTCAGTTGCCTTTGAATTTCGGGTGATCCCTCTTGAGCATGTATGCTTCTGCTACTTGTTCTACATCACACTTCTTCCGCAAACGGCGAAACGCTTTGACTCGGTGAGTTTCGCGGCATTCCGACTTCGATGCCCCGGTTGCCGAAATTCAGTTGCCTTTGAATTTCGGGTGATCCCTCTTGAGCATGTATGCTTCTGCTACTTGTTCTACATCACACTTCCTTCCGCAAACGGCGAAACGCTTTGACTCGGTGAGTTTCGCGGCATTCCGACTTCGATGCCCCGGTTGCCGAAATTCAGTTGCCTTTGAATTTCGGGTGATCCCTCTTGAGCATGTATGCTTCTGCTACTTGTTCTACATCACACTTCCTTCCGCAAACGGCGAAACGCTTTGACTCGGTGAGTTTCGCGGCATTCCGACTTCGATGCCCCGGTTGCCGAAATTCAGTTGCCTTTGAATTTCGGGTGATCCCTCTTGAGCATGTATGCTTCTGCTACTTGTTCTACATCACACTTCTTTCCGCAAACGGCGAAACGCTTTGACTCGGTGAGTTTCGCGGCATTCCGACTTCGATGCCCCGGTTGCCGAAATTCAGTTGCCTTTGAATTTCGGGTGATCCCTCTTGAGCATGTATGCTTCTGCTACTTGTTCTACATCACACTTCCTTCCGCAAACGGCGAAACGCTTTGACTCGGTGAGTTTCGCGGCATTCCGACTTCGATGCCCCGGTTGCCGAAATTCAGTTGCCTTTGAATTTCGGGTGATCCCTCTTGAGCATGTATGCTTCTGCTACTTGTTCTACATCACACTTCCTTCCGCAAACGGCGAAACGCTTTGACTCGGTGAGTTTCGCGGCATTCCGACTTCGATGCCCCGGTTGCCGAAATTCAGTTGCCTTTGAATTTCGGGTGATCCCTCTTGAGCATGTATGCTTCTGCTACTTGTTCTACATCACACTTCCTTCCGCAAACGGCGAAACGCTTTGACTCGGTGAGTTTCGCGGCATTCCGACTTCGATGCCCCGGTTGCCGAAATTCAGTTGCCTTTGAATTTCGGGTGATCCCTCTTGAGCATGTATGCTTCTGCTACTTGTTCTACATCACACTTCTTCCGCAAACGGCGAAACGCTTTGACTCGGTGAGTTTCGCGGCATTCCGACTTCGATGCCCCGGTTGCCGAAATTCAGTTGCCTTTGAATTTCGGGTGATCCCTCTTGAGCATGTATGCTTCTGCTACTTGTTCTACATCACACTTCCTTCCGCAAACGGCGAAACGCTTTGACTCGGTGAGTTTCGCGGCATTCCGACTTCGATGCCCCGGTTGCCGAAATTCAGTTGCCTTTGAATTTCGGGTGATCCCTCTTGAGCATGTATGCTTCTGCTACTTGTTCTACATCACACTTCCTTCCGCAAACGGCGAAACGCTTTGACTCGGTGAGTTTCGCGGCATTCCGACTTCGATGCCCCGGTTGCCGAAATTCAGTTGCCTTTGAATTTCGGGTGATCCCTCTTGAGCATGTATGCTTCTGCTACTTGTTCTACATCACACTTCCTTCCGCAAACGGCGAAACGCTTTGACTCGGTGAGTTTCGCGGCATTCCGACTTCGATGCCCCGGTTGCCGAAATTCAGTTGCCTTTGAATTTCGGGTGATCCCTCTTGAGCATGTATGCTTCTGCTACTTGTTCTACATCACACTTCTTCCGCAAACGGCGAAACGCTTTGACTCGGTGAGTTTCGCGGCATTCCGACTTCGATGCCCCGGTTGCCGAAATTCAGTTGCCTTTGAATTTCGGGTGATCCCTCTTGAGCATGTATGCTTCTGCTACTTGTTCTACATCACACTTCCTTCCGCAAACGGCGAAACGCTTTGACTCGGTGAGTTTCGCGGCATTCCGACTTCGATGCCCCGGTTGCCGAAATTCAGTTGCCTTTGAATTTCGGGTGATCCCTCTTGAGCATGTATGCTTCTGCTACTTGTTCTACATCACACTTCCTTCCGCAAACGGCGAAACGCTTTGACTCGGTGAGTTTCGCGGCATTCCGACTTCGATGCCCCGGTTGCCGAAATTCAGTTGCCTTTGAATTTCGGGTGATCCCTCTTGAGCATGTATGCTTCTGCTACTTGTTCTACATCACACTTCCTTCCGCAAACGGCGAAACGCTTTGACTCGGTGAGTTTCGCGGCATTCCGACTTCGATGCCCCGGTTGCCGAAATTCAGTTGCCTTTGAATTTCGGGTGATCCCTCTTGAGCATGTATGCTTCTGCTACTTGTTCTACATCACACTTCCTTCCGCAAACGGCGAAACGCTTTGACTCGGTGAGTTTCGCGGCATTCCGACTTCGATGCCCCGGTTGCCGAAATTCAGTTGCCTTTGAATTTCGGGTGATCCCTCTTGAGCATGTATGCTTCTGCTACTTGTTCTACATCACACTTCCTTCCGCAAACGGCGAAACGCTTTGACTCGGTGAGTTTCGCGGCATTCCGACTTCGATGCCCCGGTTGCCGAAATTCAGTTGCCTTTGAATTTCGGGTGATCCCTCTTGAGCATGTATGCTTCTGCTACTTGTTCTACATCACACTTCTTCCGCAAACGGCGAAACGCTTTGACTCGGTGAGTTTCGCGGCATTCCGACTTCGATGCCCCGGTTGCCGAAATTCAGTTGCCTTTGAATTTCGGGTGATCCCTCTTGAGCATGTATGCTTCTGCTACTTGTTCTACATCACACTTCCTTCCGCAAACGGCGAAACGCTTTGACTCGGTGAGTTTCGCGGCATTCCGACTTCGATGCCCCGGTTGCCGAAATTCAGTTGCCTTTGAATTTCGGGTGATCCCTCTTGAGCATGTATGCTTCTGCTACTTGTTCTACATCACACTTCCTTCCGCAAACGGCGAAACGCTTTGACTCGGTGAGTTTCGCGGCATTCCGACTTCGATGCCCCGGTTGCCGAAATTCAGTTGCCTTTGAATTTCGGGTGATCCCTCTTGAGCATGTATGCTTCTGCTACTTGTTCTACATCACACTTCCTTCCGCAAACGGCGAAACGCTTTGACTCGGTGAGTTTCGCGGCATTCCGACTTCGATGCCCCGGTTGCCGAAATTCAGTTGCCTTTGAATTTCGGGTGATCCCTCTTGAGCATGTATGCTTCTGCTACTTGTTCTACATCACACTTCTTCCGCAAACGGCGAAACGCTTTGACTCGGTGAGTTTCGCGGCATTCCGACTTCGATGCCCCGGTTGCCGAAATTCAGTTGCCTTTGAATTTCGGGTGATCCCTCTTGAGCATGTATGCTTCTGCTACTTGTTCTACATCACACTTCCTTCCGCAAACGGCGAAACGCTTTGACTCGGTGAGTTTCGCGGCATTCCGACTTCGATGCCCCGGTTGCCGAAATTCAGTTGCCTTTGAATTTCGGGTGATCCCTCTTGAGCATGTATGCTTCTGCTACTTGTTCTACATCACACTTCCTTCCGCAAACGGCGAAACGCTTTGACTCGGTGAGTTTCGCGGCATTCCGACTTCGATGCCCCGGTTGCCGAAATTCAGTTGCCTTTGAATTTCGGGTGATCCCTCTTGAGCATGTATGCTTCTGCTACTTGTTCTACATCACACTTCCTTCCGCAAACGGCGAAACGCTTTGACTCGGTGAGTTTCGCGGCATTCCGACTTCGATGCCCCGGTTGCCGAAATTCAGTTGCCTTTGAATTTCGGGTGATCCCTCTTGAGCATGTATGCTTCTGCTACTTGTTCTACATCACACTTCCTTCCGCAAACGGCGAAACGCTTTGACTCGGTGAGTTTCGCGGCATTCCGACTTCGATGCCCCGGTTGCCGAAATTCAGTTGCCTTTGAATTTCGGGTGATCCCTCTTGAGCATGTATGCTTCTGCTACTTGTTCTACATCACACTTCCTTCCGCAAACGGCGAAACGCTTTGACTCGGTGAGTTTCGCGGCATTCCGACTTCGATGCCCCGGTTGCCGAAATTCAGTTGCCTTTGAATTTCGGGTGATCCCTCTTGAGCATGTATGCTTCTGCTACTTGTTCTACATCACACTTCCTTCCGCAAACGGCGAAACGCTTTGACTCGGTGAGTTTCGCGGCATTCCGACTTCGATGCCCCGGTTGCCGAAATTCAGTTGCCTTTGAATTTCGGGTGATCCCTCTTGAGCATGTATGCTTCTGCTACTTGTTCTACATCACACTTCCTTCCGCAAACGGCGAAACGCTTTGACTCGGTGAGTTTCGCGGCATTCCGACTTCGATGCCCCGGTTGCCGAAATTCAGTTGCCTTTGAATTTCGGGTGATCCCTCTTGAGCATGTATGCTTCTGCTACTTGTTCTACATCACACTTCCTTCCGCAAACGGCGAAACGCTTTGACTCGGTGAGTTTCGCGGCATTCCGACTTCGATGCCCCGGTTGCCGAAATTCAGTTGCCTTTGAATTTCGGGTGATCCCTCTTGAGCATGTATGCTTCTGCTACTTGTTCTACATCACACTTCCTTCCGCAAACGGCGAAACGCTTTGACTCGGTGAGTTTCGCGGCATTCCGACTTCGATGCCCCGGTTGCCGAAATTCAGTTGCCTTTGAATTTCGGGTGATCCCTCTTGAGCATGTATGCTTCTGCTACTTGTTCTACATCACACTTCCTTCCGCAAACGGCGAAACGCTTTGACTCGGTGAGTTTCGCGGCATTCCGACTTCGATGCCCCGGTTGCCGAAATTCAGTTGCCTTTGAATTTCGGGTGATCCCTCTTGAGCATGTATGCTTCTGCTACTTGTTCTACATCACACTTCCTTCCGCAAACGGCGAAACGCTTTGACTCGGTGAGTTTCGCGGCATTCCGACTTCGATGCCCCGGTTGCCGAAATTCAGTTGCCTTTGAATTTCGGGTGATCCCTCTTGAGCATGTATGCTTCTGCTACTTGTTCTACATCACACTTCCTTCCGCAAACGGCGAAACGCTTTGACTCGGTGAGTTTCGCGGCATTCCGACTTCGATGCCCCGGTTGCCGAAATTCAGTTGCCTTTGAATTTCGGGTGATCCCTCTTGAGCATGTATGCTTCTGCTACTTGTTCTACATCACACTTCTTCCGCAAACGGCGAAACGCTTTGACTCGGTGAGTTTCGCGGCATTCCGACTTCGATGCCCCGGTTGCCGAAATTCAGTTGCCTTTGAATTTCGGGTGATCCCTCTTGAGCATGTATGCTTCTGCTACTTGTTCTACATCACACTTCCTTCCGCAAACGGCGAAACGCTTTGACTCGGTGAGTTTCGCGGCATTCCGACTTCGATGCCCCGGTTGCCGAAATTCAGTTGCCTTTGAATTTCGGGTGATCCCTCTTGAGCATGTATGCTTCTGCTACTTGTTCTACATCACACTTCTTCCGCAAACGGCGAAACGCTTTGACTCGGTGAGTTTCGCGGCATTCCGACTTCGATGCCCCGGTTGCCGAAATTCAGTTGCCTTTGAATTTCGGGTGATCCCTCTTGAGCATGTATGCTTCTGCTACTTGTTCTACATCACACTTCTTCCGCAAACGGCGAAACGCTTTGACTCGGTGAGTTTCGCGGCATTCCGACTTCGATGCCCCGGTTGCCGAAATTCAGTTGCCTTTGAATTTCGGGTGATCCCTCTTGAGCATGTATGCTTCTGCTACTTGTTCTACATCACACTTCCTTCCGCAAACGGCGAAACGCTTTGACTCGGTGAGTTTCGCGGCATTCCGACTTCGATGCCCCGGTTGCCGAAATTCAGTTGCCTTTGAATTTCGGGTGATCCCTCTTGAGCATGTATGCTTCTGCTACTTGTTCTACATCACACTTCCTTCCGCAAACGGCGAAACGCTTTGACTCGGTGAGTTTCGCGGCATTCCGACTTCGATGCCCCGGTTGCCGAAATTCAGTTGCCTTTGAATTTCGGGTGATCCCTCTTGAGCATGTATGCTTCTGCTACTTGTTCTACATCACACTTCCTTCCGCAAACGGCGAAACGCTTTGACTCGGTGAGTTTCGCGGCATTCCGACTTCGATGCCCCGGTTGCCGAAATTCAGTTGCCTTTGAATTTCGGGTGATCCCTCTTGAGCATGTATGCTTCTGCTACTTGTTCTACATCACACTTCCTTCCGCAAACGGCGAAACGCTTTGACTCGGTGAGTTTCGCGGCATTCCGACTTCGATGCCCCGGTTGCCGAAATTCAGTTGCCTTTGAATTTCGGGTGATCCCTCTTGAGCATGTATGCTTCTGCTACTTGTTCTACATCACACTTCCTTCCGCAAACGGCGAAACGCTTTGACTCGGTGAGTTTCGCGGCATTCCGACTTCGATGCCCCGGTTGCCGAAATTCAGTTGCCTTTGAATTTCGGGTGATCCCTCTTGAGCATGTATGCTTCTGCTACTTGTTCTACATCACACTTCCTTCCGCAAACGGCGAAACGCTTTGACTCGGTGAGTTTCGCGGCATTCCGACTTCGATGCCCCGGTTGCCGAAATTCAGTTGCCTTTGAATTTCGGGTGATCCCTCTTGAGCATGTATGCTTCTGCTACTTGTTCTACATCACACTTCTTCCGCAAACGGCGAAACGCTTTGACTCGGTGAGTTTCGCGGCATTCCGACTTCGATGCCCCGGTTGCCGAAATTCAGTTGCCTTTGAATTTCGGGTGATCCCTCTTGAGCATGTATGCTTCTGCTACTTGTTCTACATCACACTTCCTTCCGCAAACGGCGAAACGCTTTGACTCGGTGAGTTTCGCGGCATTCCGACTTCGATGCCCCGGTTGCCGAAATTCAGTTGCCTTTGAATTTCGGGTGATCCCTCTTGAGCATGTATGCTTCTGCTACTTGTTCTACATCACACTTCCTTCCGCAAACGGCGAAACGCTTTGACTCGGTGAGTTTCGCGGCATTCCGACTTCGATGCCCCGGTTGCCGAAATTCAGTTGCCTTTGAATTTCGGGTGATCCCTCTTGAGCATGTATGCTTCTGCTACTTGTTCTACATCACACTTCCTTCCGCAAACGGCGAAACGCTTTGACTCGGTGAGTTTCGCGGCATTCCGACTTCGATGCCCCGGTTGCCGAAATTCAGTTGCCTTTGAATTTCGGGTGATCCCTCTTGAGCATGTATGCTTCTGCTACTTGTTCTACATCACACTTCCTTCCGCAAACGGCGAAACGCTTTGACTCGGTGAGTTTCGCGGCATTCCGACTTCGATGCCCCGGTTGCCGAAATTCAGTTGCCTTTGAATTTCGGGTGATCCCTCTTGAGCATGTATGCTTCTGCTACTTGTTCTACATCACACTTCCTTCCGCAAACGGCGAAACGCTTTGACTCGGTGAGTTTCGCGGCATTCCGACTTCGATGCCCCGGTTGCCGAAATTCAGTTGCCTTTGAATTTCGGGTGATCCCTCTTGAGCATGTATGCTTCTGCTACTTGTTCTACATCACACTTCCTTCCGCAAACGGCGAAACGCTTTGACTCGGTGAGTTTCGCGGCATTCCGACTTCGATGCCCCGGTTGCCGAAATTCAGTTGCCTTTGAATTTCGGGTGATCCCTCTTGAGCATGTATGCTTCTGCTACTTGTTCTACATCACACTTCCTTCCGCAAACGGCGAAACGCTTTGACTCGGTGAGTTTCGCGGCATTCCGACTTCGATGCCCCGGTTGCCGAAATTCAGTTGCCTTTGAATTTCGGGTGATCCCTCTTGAGCATGTATGCTTCTGCTACTTGTTCTACATCACACTTCTTCCGCAAACGGCGAAACGCTTTGACTCGGTGAGTTTCGCGGCATTCCGACTTCGATGCCCCGGTTGCCGAAATTCAGTTGCCTTTGAATTTCGGGTGATCCCTCTTGAGCATGTATGCTTCTGCTACTTGTTCTACATCACACTTCCTTCCGCAAACGGCGAAACGCTTTGACTCGGTGAGTTTCGCGGCATTCCGACTTCGATGCCCCGGTTGCCGAAATTCAGTTGCCTTTGAATTTCGGGTGATCCCTCTTGAGCATGTATGCTTCTGCTACTTGTTCTACATCACACTTCCTTCCGCAAACGGCGAAACGCTTTGACTCGGTGAGTTTCGCGGCATTCCGACTTCGATGCCCCGGTTGCCGAAATTCAGTTGCCTTTGAATTTCGGGTGATCCCTCTTGAGCATGTATGCTTCTGCTACTTGTTCTACATCACACTTCTTCCGCAAACGGCGAAACGCTTTGACTCGGTGAGTTTCGCGGCATTCCGACTTCGATGCCCCGGTTGCCGAAATTCAGTTGCCTTTGAATTTCGGGTGATCCCTCTTGAGCATGTATGCTTCTGCTACTTGTTCTACATCACACTTCTTCCGCAAACGGCGAAACGCTTTGACTCGGTGAGTTTCGCGGCATTCCGACTTCGATGCCCCGGTTGCCGAAATTCAGTTGCCTTTGAATTTCGGGTGATCCCTCTTGAGCATGTATGCTTCTGCTACTTGTTCTACATCACACTTCCTTCCGCAAACGGCGAAACGCTTTGACTCGGTGAGTTTCGCGGCATTCCGACTTCGATGCCCCGGTTGCCGAAATTCAGTTGCCTTTGAATTTCGGGTGATCCCTCTTGAGCATGTATGCTTCTGCTACTTGTTCTACATCACACTTCCTTCCGCAAACGGCGAAACGCTTTGACTCGGTGAGTTTCGCGGCATTCCGACTTCGATGCCCCGGTTGCCGAAATTCAGTTGCCTTTGAATTTCGGGTGATCCCTCTTGAGCATGTATGCTTCTGCTACTTGTTCTACATCACACTTCCTTCCGCAAACGGCGAAACGCTTTGACTCGGTGAGTTTCGCGGCATTCCGACTTCGATGCCCCGGTTGCCGAAATTCAGTTGCCTTTGAATTTCGGGTGATCCCTCTTGAGCATGTATGCTTCTGCTACTTGTTCTACATCACACTTCTTCCGCAAACGGCGAAACGCTTTGACTCGGTGAGTTTCGCGGCATTCCGACTTCGATGCCCCGGTTGCCGAAATTCAGTTGCCTTTGAATTTCGGGTGATCCCTCTTGAGCATGTATGCTTCTGCTACTTGTTCTACATCACACTTCCTTCCGCAAACGGCGAAACGCTTTGACTCGGTGAGTTTCGCGGCATTCCGACTTCGATGCCCCGGTTGCCGAAATTCAGTTGCCTTTGAATTTCGGGTGATCCCTCTTGAGCATGTATGCTTCTGCTACTTGTTCTACATCACACTTCTTCCGCAAACGGCGAAACGCTTTGACTCGGTGAGTTTCGCGGCATTCCGACTTCGATGCCCCGGTTGCCGAAATTCAGTTGCCTTTGAATTTCGGGTGATCCCTCTTGAGCATGTATGCTTCTGCTACTTGTTCTACATCACACTTCCTTCCGCAAACGGCGAAACGCTTTGACTCGGTGAGTTTCGCGGCATTCCGACTTCGATGCCCCGGTTGCCGAAATTCAGTTGCCTTTGAATTTCGGGTGATCCCTCTTGAGCATGTATGCTTCTGCTACTTGTTCTACATCACACTTCTTCCGCAAACGGCGAAACGCTTTGACTCGGTGAGTTTCGCGGCATTCCGACTTCGATGCCCCGGTTGCCGAAATTCAGTTGCCTTTGAATTTCGGGTGATCCCTCTTGAGCATGTATGCTTCTGCTACTTGTTCTACATCACACTTCCTTCCGCAAACGGCGAAACGCTTTGACTCGGTGAGTTTCGCGGCATTCCGACTTCGATGCCCCGGTTGCCGAAATTCAGTTGCCTTTGAATTTCGGGTGATCCCTCTTGAGCATGTATGCTTCTGCTACTTGTTCTACATCACACTTCCTTCCGCAAACGGCGAAACGCTTTGACTCGGTGAGTTTCGCGGCATTCCGACTTCGATGCCCCGGTTGCCGAAATTCAGTTGCCTTTGAATTTCGGGTGATCCCTCTTGAGCATGTATGCTTCTGCTACTTGTTCTACATCACACTTCCTTCCGCAAACGGCGAAACGCTTTGACTCGGTGAGTTTCGCGGCATTCCGACTTCGATGCCCCGGTTGCCGAAATTCAGTTGCCTTTGAATTTCGGGTGATCCCTCTTGAGCATGTATGCTTCTGCTACTTGTTCTACATCACACTTCTTCCGCAAACGGCGAAACGCTTTGACTCGGTGAGTTTCGCGGCATTCCGACTTCGATGCCCCGGTTGCCGAAATTCAGTTGCCTTTGAATTTCGGGTGATCCCTCTTGAGCATGTATGCTTCTGCTACTTGTTCTACATCACACTTCCTTCCGCAAACGGCGAAACGCTTTGACTCGGTGAGTTTCGCGGCATTCCGACTTCGATGCCCCGGTTGCCGAAATTCAGTTGCCTTTGAATTTCGGGTGATCCCTCTTGAGCATGTATGCTTCTGCTACTTGTTCTACATCACACTTCCTTCCGCAAACGGCGAAACGCTTTGACTCGGTGAGTTTCGCGGCATTCCGACTTCGATGCCCCGGTTGCCGAAATTCAGTTGCCTTTGAATTTCGGGTGATCCCTCTTGAGCATGTATGCTTCTGCTACTTGTTCTACATCACACTTCTTCCGCAAACGGCGAAACGCTTTGACTCGGTGAGTTTCGCGGCATTCCGACTTCGATGCCCCGGTTGCCGAAATTCAGTTGCCTTTGAATTTCGGGTGATCCCTCTTGAGCATGTATGCTTCTGCTACTTGTTCTACATCACACTTCCTTCCGCAAACGGCGAAACGCTTTGACTCGGTGAGTTTCGCGGCATTCCGACTTCGATGCCCCGGTTGCCGAAATTCAGTTGCCTTTGAATTTCGGGTGATCCCTCTTGAGCATGTATGCTTCTGCTACTTGTTCTACATCACACTTCTTCCGCAAACGGCGAAACGCTTTGACTCGGTGAGTTTCGCGGCATTCCGACTTCGATGCCCCGGTTGCCGAAATTCAGTTGCCTTTGAATTTCGGGTGATCCCTCTTGAGCATGTATGCTTCTGCTACTTGTTCTACATCACACTTCCTTCCGCAAACGGCGAAACGCTTTGACTCGGTGAGTTTCGCGGCATTCCGACTTCGATGCCCCGGTTGCCGAAATTCAGTTGCCTTTGAATTTCGGGTGATCCCTCTTGAGCATGTATGCTTCTGCTACTTGTTCTACATCACACTTCCTTCCGCAAACGGCGAAACGCTTTGACTCGGTGAGTTTCGCGGCATTCCGACTTCGATGCCCCGGTTGCCGAAATTCAGTTGCCTTTGAATTTCGGGTGATCCCTCTTGAGCATGTATGCTTCTGCTACTTGTTCTACATCACACTTCTTCCGCAAACGGCGAAACGCTTTGACTCGGTGAGTTTCGCGGCATTCCGACTTCGATGCCCCGGTTGCCGAAATTCAGTTGCCTTTGAATTTCGGGTGATCCCTCTTGAGCATGTATGCTTCTGCTACTTGTTCTACATCACACTTCTTCCGCAAACGGCGAAACGCTTTGACTCGGTGAGTTTCGCGGCATTCCGACTTCGATGCCCCGGTTGCCGAAATTCAGTTGCCTTTGAATTTCGGGTGATCCCTCTTGAGCATGTATGCTTCTGCTACTTGTTCTACATCACACTTCTTCCGCAAACGGCGAAACGCTTTGACTCGGTGAGTTTCGCGGCATTCCGACTTCGATGCCCCGGTTGCCGAAATTCAGTTGCCTTTGAATTTCGGGTGATCCCTCTTGAGCATGTATGCTTCTGCTACTTGTTCTACATCACACTTCCTTCCGCAAACGGCGAAACGCTTTGACTCGGTGAGTTTCGCGGCATTCCGACTTCGATGCCCCGGTTGCCGAAATTCAGTTGCCTTTGAATTTCGGGTGATCCCTCTTGAGCATGTATGCTTCTGCTACTTGTTCTACATCACACTTCCTTCCGCAAACGGCGAAACGCTTTGACTCGGTGAGTTTCGCGGCATTCCGACTTCGATGCCCCGGTTGCCGAAATTCAGTTGCCTTTGAATTTCGGGTGATCCCTCTTGAGCATGTATGCTTCTGCTACTTGTTCTACATCACACTTCCTTCCGCAAACGGCGAAACGCTTTGACTCGGTGAGTTTCGCGGCATTCCGACTTCGATGCCCCGGTTGCCGAAATTCAGTTGCCTTTGAATTTCGGGTGATCCCTCTTGAGCATGTATGCTTCTGCTACTTGTTCTACATCACACTTCCTTCCGCAAACGGCGAAACGCTTTGACTCGGTGAGTTTCGCGGCATTCCGACTTCGATGCCCCGGTTGCCGAAATTCAGTTGCCTTTGAATTTCGGGTGATCCCTCTTGAGCATGTATGCTTCTGCTACTTGTTCTACATCACACTTCCTTCCGCAAACGGCGAAACGCTTTGACTCGGTGAGTTTCGCGGCATTCCGACTTCGATGCCCCGGTTGCCGAAATTCAGTTGCCTTTGAATTTCGGGTGATCCCTCTTGAGCATGTATGCTTCTGCTACTTGTTCTACATCACACTTCCTTCCGCAAACGGCGAAACGCTTTGACTCGGTGAGTTTCGCGGCATTCCGACTTCGATGCCCCGGTTGCCGAAATTCAGTTGCCTTTGAATTTCGGGTGATCCCTCTTGAGCATGTATGCTTCTGCTACTTGTTCTACATCACACTTCTTCCGCAAACGGCGAAACGCTTTGACTCGGTGAGTTTCGCGGCATTCCGACTTCGATGCCCCGGTTGCCGAAATTCAGTTGCCTTTGAATTTCGGGTGATCCCTCTTGAGCATGTATGCTTCTGCTACTTGTTCTACATCACACTTCCTTCCGCAAACGGCGAAACGCTTTGACTCGGTGAGTTTCGCGGCATTCCGACTTCGATGCCCCGGTTGCCGAAATTCAGTTGCCTTTGAATTTCGGGTGATCCCTCTTGAGCATGTATGCTTCTGCTACTTGTTCTACATCACACTTCCTTCCGCAAACGGCGAAACGCTTTGACTCGGTGAGTTTCGCGGCATTCCGACTTCGATGCCCCGGTTGCCGAAATTCAGTTGCCTTTGAATTTCGGGTGATCCCTCTTGAGCATGTATGCTTCTGCTACTTGTTCTACATCACACTTCCTTCCGCAAACGGCGAAACGCTTTGACTCGGTGAGTTTCGCGGCATTCCGACTTCGATGCCCCGGTTGCCGAAATTCAGTTGCCTTTGAATTTCGGGTGATCCCTCTTGAGCATGTATGCTTCTGCTACTTGTTCTACATCACACTTCCTTCCGCAAACGGCGAAACGCTTTGACTCGGTGAGTTTCGCGGCATTCCGACTTCGATGCCCCGGTTGCCGAAATTCAGTTGCCTTTGAATTTCGGGTGATCCCTCTTGAGCATGTATGCTTCTGCTACTTGTTCTACATCACACTTCTTCCGCAAACGGCGAAACGCTTTGACTCGGTGAGTTTCGCGGCATTCCGACTTCGATGCCCCGGTTGCCGAAATTCAGTTGCCTTTGAATTTCGGGTGATCCCTCTTGAGCATGTATGCTTCTGCTACTTGTTCTACATCACACTTCCTTCCGCAAACGGCGAAACGCTTTGACTCGGTGAGTTTCGCGGCATTCCGACTTCGATGCCCCGGTTGCCGAAATTCAGTTGCCTTTGAATTTCGGGTGATCCCTCTTGAGCATGTATGCTTCTGCTACTTGTTCTACATCACACTTCCTTCCGCAAACGGCGAAACGCTTTGACTCGGTGAGTTTCGCGGCATTCCGACTTCGATGCCCCGGTTGCCGAAATTCAGTTGCCTTTGAATTTCGGGTGATCCCTCTTGAGCATGTATGCTTCTGCTACTTGTTCTACATCACACTTCCTTCCGCAAACGGCGAAACGCTTTGACTCGGTGAGTTTCGCGGCATTCCGACTTCGATGCCCCGGTTGCCGAAATTCAGTTGCCTTTGAATTTCGGGTGATCCCTCTTGAGCATGTATGCTTCTGCTACTTGTTCTACATCACACTTCCTTCCGCAAACGGCGAAACGCTTTGACTCGGTGAGTTTCGCGGCATTCCGACTTCGATGCCCCGGTTGCCGAAATTCAGTTGCCTTTGAATTTCGGGTGATCCCTCTTGAGCATGTATGCTTCTGCTACTTGTTCTACATCACACTTCCTTCCGCAAACGGCGAAACGCTTTGACTCGGTGAGTTTCGCGGCATTCCGACTTCGATGCCCCGGTTGCCGAAATTCAGTTGCCTTTGAATTTCGGGTGATCCCTCTTGAGCATGTATGCTTCTGCTACTTGTTCTACATCACACTTCTTCCGCAAACGGCGAAACGCTTTGACTCGGTGAGTTTCGCGGCATTCCGACTTCGATGCCCCGGTTGCCGAAATTCAGTTGCCTTTGAATTTCGGGTGATCCCTCTTGAGCATGTATGCTTCTGCTACTTGTTCTACATCACACTTCCTTCCGCAAACGGCGAAACGCTTTGACTCGGTGAGTTTCGCGGCATTCCGACTTCGATGCCCCGGTTGCCGAAATTCAGTTGCCTTTGAATTTCGGGTGATCCCTCTTGAGCATGTATGCTTCTGCTACTTGTTCTACATCACACTTCTTCCGCAAACGGCGAAACGCTTTGACTCGGTGAGTTTCGCGGCATTCCGACTTCGATGCCCCGGTTGCCGAAATTCAGTTGCCTTTGAATTTCGGGTGATCCCTCTTGAGCATGTATGCTTCTGCTACTTGTTCTACATCACACTTCCTTCCGCAAACGGCGAAACGCTTTGACTCGGTGAGTTTCGCGGCATTCCGACTTCGATGCCCCGGTTGCCGAAATTCAGTTGCCTTTGAATTTCGGGTGATCCCTCTTGAGCATGTATGCTTCTGCTACTTGTTCTACATCACACTTCCTTCCGCAAACGGCGAAACGCTTTGACTCGGTGAGTTTCGCGGCATTCCGACTTCGATGCCCCGGTTGCCGAAATTCAGTTGCCTTTGAATTTCGGGTGATCCCTCTTGAGCATGTATGCTTCTGCTACTTGTTCTACATCACACTTCCTTCCGCAAACGGCGAAACGCTTTGACTCGGTGAGTTTCGCGGCATTCCGACTTCGATGCCCCGGTTGCCGAAATTCAGTTGCCTTTGAATTTCGGGTGATCCCTCTTGAGCATGTATGCTTCTGCTACTTGTTCTACATCACACTTCTTCCGCAAACGGCGAAACGCTTTGACTCGGTGAGTTTCGCGGCATTCCGACTTCGATGCCCCGGTTGCCGAAATTCAGTTGCCTTTGAATTTCGGGTGATCCCTCTTGAGCATGTATGCTTCTGCTACTTGTTCTACATCACACTTCTTCCGCAAACGGCGAAACGCTTTGACTCGGTGAGTTTCGCGGCATTCCGACTTCGATGCCCCGGTTGCCGAAATTCAGTTGCCTTTGAATTTCGGGTGATCCCTCTTGAGCATGTATGCTTCTGCTACTTGTTCTACATCACACTTCCTTCCGCAAACGGCGAAACGCTTTGACTCGGTGAGTTTCGCGGCATTCCGACTTCGATGCCCCGGTTGCCGAAATTCAGTTGCCTTTGAATTTCGGGTGATCCCTCTTGAGCATGTATGCTTCTGCTACTTGTTCTACATCACACTTCCTTCCGCAAACGGCGAAACGCTTTGACTCGGTGAGTTTCGCGGCATTCCGACTTCGATGCCCCGGTTGCCGAAATTCAGTTGCCTTTGAATTTCGGGTGATCCCTCTTGAGCATGTATGCTTCTGCTACTTGTTCTACATCACACTTCCTTCCGCAAACGGCGAAACGCTTTGACTCGGTGAGTTTCGCGGCATTCCGACTTCGATGCCCCGGTTGCCGAAATTCAGTTGCCTTTGAATTTCGGGTGATCCCTCTTGAGCATGTATGCTTCTGCTACTTGTTCTACATCACACTTCCTTCCGCAAACGGCGAAACGCTTTGACTCGGTGAGTTTCGCGGCATTCCGACTTCGATGCCCCGGTTGCCGAAATTCAGTTGCCTTTGAATTTCGGGTGATCCCTCTTGAGCATGTATGCTTCTGCTACTTGTTCTACATCACACTTCCTTCCGCAAACGGCGAAACGCTTTGACTCGGTGAGTTTCGCGGCATTCCGACTTCGATGCCCCGGTTGCCGAAATTCAGTTGCCTTTGAATTTCGGGTGATCCCTCTTGAGCATGTATGCTTCTGCTACTTGTTCTACATCACACTTCTTTCCGCAAACGGCGAAACGCTTTGACTCGGTGAGTTTCGCGGCATTCCGACTTCGATGCCCCGGTTGCCGAAATTCAGTTGCCTTTGAATTTCGGGTGATCCCTCTTGAGCATGTATGCTTCTGCTACTTGTTCTACATCACACTTCCTTCCGCAAACGGCGAAACGCTTTGACTCGGTGAGTTTCGCGGCATTCCGACTTCGATGCCCCGGTTGCCGAAATTCAGTTGCCTTTGAATTTCGGGTGATCCCTCTTGAGCATGTATGCTTCTGCTACTTGTTCTACATCACACTTCTTCCGCAAACGGCGAAACGCTTTGACTCGGTGAGTTTCGCGGCATTCCGACTTCGATGCCCCGGTTGCCGAAATTCAGTTGCCTTTGAATTTCGGGTGATCCCTCTTGAGCATGTATGCTTCTGCTACTTGTTCTACATCACACTTCTTCCGCAAACGGCGAAACGCTTTGACTCGGTGAGTTTCGCGGCATTCCGACTTCGATGCCCCGGTTGCCGAAATTCAGTTGCCTTTGAATTTCGGGTGATCCCTCTTGAGCATGTATGCTTCTGCTACTTGTTCTACATCACACTTCCTTCCGCAAACGGCGAAACGCTTTGACTCGGTGAGTTTCGCGGCATTCCGACTTCGATGCCCCGGTTGCCGAAATTCAGTTGCCTTTGAATTTCGGGTGATCCCTCTTGAGCATGTATGCTTCTGCTACTTGTTCTACATCACACTTCTTCCGCAAACGGCGAAACGCTTTGACTCGGTGAGTTTCGCGGCATTCCGACTTCGATGCCCCGGTTGCCGAAATTCAGTTGCCTTTGAATTTCGGGTGATCCCTCTTGAGCATGTATGCTTCTGCTACTTGTTCTACATCACACTTCCTTCCGCAAACGGCGAAACGCTTTGACTCGGTGAGTTTCGCGGCATTCCGACTTCGATGCCCCGGTTGCCGAAATTCAGTTGCCTTTGAATTTCGGGTGATCCCTCTTGAGCATGTATGCTTCTGCTACTTGTTCTACATCACACTTCTTCCGCAAACGGCGAAACGCTTTGACTCGGTGAGTTTCGCGGCATTCCGACTTCGATGCCCCGGTTGCCGAAATTCAGTTGCCTTTGAATTTCGGGTGATCCCTCTTGAGCATGTATGCTTCTGCTACTTGTTCTACATCACACTTCCTTCCGCAAACGGCGAAACGCTTTGACTCGGTGAGTTTCGCGGCATTCCGACTTCGATGCCCCGGTTGCCGAAATTCAGTTGCCTTTGAATTTCGGGTGATCCCTCTTGAGCATGTATGCTTCTGCTACTTGTTCTACATCACACTTCTTCCGCAAACGCGAAACGCTTTGACTCGGTGAGTTTCGCGGCATTCCGACTTCGATGCCCCGGTTGCCGAAATTCAGTTGCCTTTGAATTTCGGGTGATCCCTCTTGAGCATGTATGCTTCTGCTACTTGTTCTACATCACACTTCTTCCGCAAACGGCGAAACGCTTTGACTCGGTGAGTTTCGCGGCATTCCGACTTCGATGCCCCGGTTGCCGAAATTCAGTTGCCTTTGAATTTCGGGTGATCCCTCTTGAGCATGTATGCTTCTGCTACTTGTTCTACATCACACTTCCTTCCGCAAACGGCGAAACGCTTTGACTCGGTGAGTTTCGCGGCATTCCGACTTCGATGCCCCGGTTGCCGAAATTCAGTTGCCTTTGAATTTCGGGTGATCCCTCTTGAGCATGTATGCTTCTGCTACTTGTTCTACATCACACTTCCTTCCGCAAACGGCGAAACGCTTTGACTCGGTGAGTTTCGCGGCATTCCGACTTCGATGCCCCGGTTGCCGAAATTCAGTTGCCTTTGAATTTCGGGTGATCCCTCTTGAGCATGTATGCTTCTGCTACTTGTTCTACATCACACTTCCTTCCGCAAACGGCGAAACGCTTTGACTCGGTGAGTTTCGCGGCATTCCGACTTCGATGCCCCGGTTGCCGAAATTCAGTTGCCTTTGAATTTCGGGTGATCCCTCTTGAGCATGTATGCTTCTGCTACTTGTTCTACATCACACTTCCTTCCGCAAACGGCGAAACGCTTTGACTCGGTGAGTTTCGCGGCATTCCGACTTCGATGCCCCGGTTGCCGAAATTCAGTTGCCTTTGAATTTCGGGTGATCCCTCTTGAGCATGTATGCTTCTGCTACTTGTTCTACATCACACTTCCTTCCGCAAACGGCGAAACGCTTTGACTCGGTGAGTTTCGCGGCATTCCGACTTCGATGCCCCGGTTGCCGAAATTCAGTTGCCTTTGAATTTCGGGTGATCCCTCTTGAGCATGTATGCTTCTGCTACTTGTTCTACATCACACTTCTTCCGCAAACGGCGAAACGCTTTGACTCGGTGAGTTTCGCGGCATTCCGACTTCGATGCCCCGGTTGCCGAAATTCAGTTGCCTTTGAATTTCGGGTGATCCCTCTTGAGCATGTATGCTTCTGCTACTTGTTCTACATCACACTTCTTCCGCAAACGGCGAAACGCTTTGACTCGGTGAGTTTCGCGGCATTCCGACTTCGATGCCCCGGTTGCCGAAATTCAGTTGCCTTTGAATTTCGGGTGATCCCTCTTGAGCATGTATGCTTCTGCTACTTGTTCTACATCACACTTCCTTCCGCAAACGGCGAAACGCTTTGACTCGGTGAGTTTCGCGGCATTCCGACTTCGATGCCCCGTTGCCGAAATTCAGTTGCCTTTGAATTTCGGGTGATCCCTCTTGAGCATGTATGCTTCTGCTACTTGTTCTACATCACACTTCCTTCCGCAAACGGCGAAACGCTTTGACTCGGTGAGTTTCGCGGCATTCCGACTTCGATGCCCCGGTTGCCGAAATTCAGTTGCCTTTGAATTTCGGGTGATCCCTCTTGAGCATGTATGCTTCTGCTACTTGTTCTACATCACACTTCTTCCGCAAACGGCGAAACGCTTTGACTCGGTGAGTTTCGCGGCATTCCGACTTCGATGCCCCGGTTGCCGAAATTCAGTTGCCTTTGAATTTCGGGTGATCCCTCTTGAGCATGTATGCTTCTGCTACTTGTTCTACATCACACTTCTTCCGCAAACGGCGAAACGCTTTGACTCGGTGAGTTTCGCGGCATTCCGACTTCGATGCCCCGGTTGCCGAAATTCAGTTGCCTTTGAATTTCGGGTGATCCCTCTTGAGCATGTATGCTTCTGCTACTTGTTCTACATCACACTTCCTTCCGCAAACGGCGAAACGCTTTGACTCGGTGAGTTTCGCGGCATTCCGACTTCGATGCCCCGGTTGCCGAAATTCAGTTGCCTTTGAATTTCGGGTGATCCCTCTTGAGCATGTATGCTTCTGCTACTTGTTCTACATCACACTTCTTCCGCAAACGGCGAAACGCTTTGACTCGGTGAGTTTCGCGGCATTCCGACTTCGATGCCCCGGTTGCCGAAATTCAGTTGCCTTTGAATTTCGGGTGATCCCTCTTGAGCATGTATGCTTCTGCTACTTGTTCTACATCACACTTCTTCCGCAAACGGCGAAACGCTTTGACTCGGTGAGTTTCGCGGCATTCCGACTTCGATGCCCCGGTTGCCGAAATTCAGTTGCCTTTGAATTTCGGGTGATCCCTCTTGAGCATGTATGCTTCTGCTACTTGTTCTACATCACACTTCTTCCGCAAACGGCGAAACGCTTTGACTCGGTGAGTTTCGCGGCATTCCGACTTCGATGCCCCGGTTGCCGAAATTCAGTTGCCTTTGAATTTCGGGTGATCCCTCTTGAGCATGTATGCTTCTGCTACTTGTTCTACATCACACTTCTTCCGCAAACGGCGAAACGCTTTGACTCGGTGAGTTTCGCGGCATTCCGACTTCGATGCCCCGGTTGCCGAAATTCAGTTGCCTTTGAATTTCGGGTGATCCCTCTTGAGCATGTATGCTTCTGCTACTTGTTCTACATCACACTTCCTTCCGCAAACGGCGAAACGCTTTGACTCGGTGAGTTTCGCGGCATTCCGACTTCGATGCCCCGGTTGCCGAAATTCAGTTGCCTTTGAATTTCGGGTGATCCCTCTTGAGCATGTATGCTTCTGCTACTTGTTCTACATCACACTTCTTCCGCAAACGGCGAAACGCTTTGACTCGGTGAGTTTCGCGGCATTCCGACTTCGATGCCCGGTTGCCGAAATTCAGTTGCCTTTGAATTTCGGGTGATCCCTCTTGAGCATGTATGCTTCTGCTACTTGTTCTACAT
Source organism: Populus alba x Populus x berolinensis (assembly GCA_029228515.1). Taxonomy (NCBI): domain Eukaryota; kingdom Viridiplantae; phylum Streptophyta; class Magnoliopsida; order Malpighiales; family Salicaceae; genus Populus; species Populus alba x Populus x berolinensis. The sequence goes on along the minus strand of CM055353.1, from coordinate 1,404,174 downwards.
CACACTTCCTTCCGCAAACGGCGAAACGCTTTGACTCGGTGAGTTTCGCGGCATTCCGACTTCGATGCCCCGGTTGCCGAAATTCAGTTGCCTTTGAATTTCGGGTGATCCCTCTTGAGCATGTATGCTTCTGCTACTTGTTCTACATCACACTTCTTCCGCAAACGGCGAAACGCTTTGACTCGGTGAGTTTCGCGGCATTCCGACTTCGATGCCCCGGTTGCCGAAATTCAGTTGCCTTTGAATTTCGGGTGATCCCTCTTGAGCATGTATGCTTCTGCTACTTGTTCTACATCACACTTCCTTCCGCAAACGGCGAAACGCTTTGACTCGGTGAGTTTCGCGGCATTCCGACTTCGATGCCCCGGTTGCCGAAATTCAGTTGCCTTTGAATTTCGGGTGATCCCTCTTGAGCATGTATGCTTCTGCTACTTGTTCTACATCACACTTCCTTCCGCAAACGGCGAAACGCTTTGACTCGGTGAGTTTCGCGGCATTCCGACTTCGATGCCCCGGTTGCCGAAATTCAGTTGCCTTTGAATTTCGGGTGATCCCTCTTGAGCATGTATGCTTCTGCTACTTGTTCTACATCACACTTCCTTCCGCAAACGGCGAAACGCTTTGACTCGGTGAGTTTCGCGGCATTCCGACTTCGATGCCCCGGTTGCCGAAATTCAGTTGCCTTTGAATTTCGGGTGATCCCTCTTGAGCATGTATGCTTCTGCTACTTGTTCTACATCACACTTCCTTCCGCAAACGGCGAAACGCTTTGACTCGGTGAGTTTCGCGGCATTCCGACTTCGATGCCCCGGTTGCCGAAATTCAGTTGCCTTTGAATTTCGGGTGATCCCTCTTGAGCATGTATGCTTCTGCTACTTGTTCTACATCACACTTCCTTCCGCAAACGGCGAAACGCTTTGACTCGGTGAGTTTCGCGGCATTCCGACTTCGATGCCCCGGTTGCCGAAATTCAGTTGCCTTTGAATTTCGGGTGATCCCTCTTGAGCATGTATGCTTCTGCTACTTGTTCTACATCACACTTCCTTCCGCAAACGGCGAAACGCTTTGACTCGGTGAGTTTCGCGGCATTCCGACTTCGATGCCCCGGTTGCCGAAATTCAGTTGCCTTTGAATTTCGGGTGATCCCTCTTGAGCATGTATGCTTCTGCTACTTGTTCTACATCACACTTCTTCCGCAAACGGCGAAACGCTTTGACTCGGTGAGTTTCGCGGCATTCCGACTTCGATGCCCCGTTGCCGAAATTCAGTTGCCTTTGAATTTCGGGTGATCCCTCTTGAGCATGTATGCTTCTGCTACTTGTTCTACATCACACTTCCTTCCGCAAACGGCGAAACGCTTTGACTCGGTGAGTTTCGCGGCATTCCGACTTCGATGCCCCGGTTGCCGAAATTCAGTTGCCTTTGAATTTCGGGTGATCCCTCTTGAGCATGTATGCTTCTGCTACTTGTTCTACATCACACTTCCTTCCGCAAACGGCGAAACGCTTTGACTCGGTGAGTTTCGCGGCATTCCGACTTCGATGCCCCGGTTGCCGAAATTCAGTTGCCTTTGAATTTCGGGTGATCCCTCTTGAGCATGTATGCTTCTGCTACTTGTTCTACATCACACTTCCTTCCGCAAACGGCGAAACGCTTTGACTCGGTGAGTTTCGCGGCATTCCGACTTCGATGCCCCGGTTGCCGAAATTCAGTTGCCTTTGAATTTCGGGTGATCCCTCTTGAGCATGTATGCTTCTGCTACTTGTTCTACATCACACTTCTTCCGCAAACGGCGAAACGCTTTGACTCGGTGAGTTTCGCGGCATTCCGACTTCGATGCCCCGGTTGCCGAAATTCAGTTGCCTTTGAATTTCGGGTGATCCCTCTTGAGCATGTATGCTTCTGCTACTTGTTCTACATCACACTTCCTTCCGCAAACGGCGAAACGCTTTGACTCGGTGAGTTTCGCGGCATTCCGACTTCGATGCCCCGGTTGCCGAAATTCAGTTGCCTTTGAATTTCGGGTGATCCCTCTTGAGCATGTATGCTTCTGCTACTTGTTCTACATCACACTTCTTCCGCAAACGGCGAAACGCTTTGACTCGGTGAGTTTCGCGGCATTCCGACTTCGATGCCCCGGTTGCCGAAATTCAGTTGCCTTTGAATTTCGGGTGATCCCTCTTGAGCATGTATGCTTCTGCTACTTGTTCTACATCACACTTCCTTCCGCAAACGGCGAAACGCTTTGACTCGGTGAGTTTCGCGGCATTCCGACTTCGATGCCCCGGTTGCCGAAATTCAGTTGCCTTTGAATTTCGGGTGATCCCTCTTGAGCATGTATGCTTCTGCTACTTGTTCTACATCACACTTCTTCCGCAAACGGCGAAACGCTTTGACTCGGTGAGTTTCGCGGCATTCCGACTTCGATGCCCCGGTTGCCGAAATTCAGTTGCCTTTGAATTTCGGGTGATCCCTCTTGAGCATGTATGCTTCTGCTACTTGTTCTACATCACACTTCTTCCGCAAACGGCGAAACGCTTTGACTCGGTGAGTTTCGCGGCATTCCGACTTCGATGCCCCGGTTGCCGAAATTCAGTTGCCTTTGAATTTCGGGTGATCCCTCTTGAGCATGTATGCTTCTGCTACTTGTTCTACATCACACTTCTTCCGCAAACGGCGAAACGCTTTGACTCGGTGAGTTTCGCGGCATTCCGACTTCGATGCCCCGGTTGCCGAAATTCAGTTGCCTTTGAATTTCGGGTGATCCCTCTTGAGCATGTATGCTTCTGCTACTTGTTCTACATCACACTTCCTTCCGCAAAGGCGAAACGCTTTGACTCGGTGAGTTTCGCGGCATTCCGACTTCGATGCCCCGGTTGCCGAAATTCAGTTGCCTTTGAATTTCGGGTGATCCCTCTTGAGCATGTATGCTTCTGCTACTTGTTCTACATCACACTTCTTCCGCAAACGGCGAAACGCTTTGACTCGGTGAGTTTCGCGGCATTCCGACTTCGATGCCCCGGTTGCCGAAATTCAGTTGCCTTTGAATTTCGGGTGATCCCTCTTGAGCATGTATGCTTCTGCTACTTGTTCTACATCACACTTCCTTCCGCAAACGGCGAAACGCTTTGACTCGGTGAGTTTCGCGGCATTCCGACTTCGATGCCCCGGTTGCCGAAATTCAGTTGCCTTTGAATTTCGGGTGATCCCTCTTGAGCATGTATGCTTCTGCTACTTGTTCTACATCACACTTCCTTCCGCAAACGGCGAAACGCTTTGACTCGGTGAGTTTCGCGGCATTCCGACTTCGATGCCCCGGTTGCCGAAATTCAGTTGCCTTTGAATTTCGGGTGATCCCTCTTGAGCATGTATGCTTCTGCTACTTGTTCTACATCACACTTCCTTCCGCAAACGGCGAAACGCTTTGACTCGGTGAGTTTCGCGGCATTCCGACTTCGATGCCCCGGTTGCCGAAATTCAGTTGCCTTTGAATTTCGGGTGATCCCTCTTGAGCATGTATGCTTCTGCTACTTGTTCTACATCACACTTCCTTCCGCAAACGGCGAAACGCTTTGACTCGGTGAGTTTCGCGGCATTCCGACTTCGATGCCCCGGTTGCCGAAATTCAGTTGCCTTTGAATTTCGGGTGATCCCTCTTGAGCATGTATGCTTCTGCTACTTGTTCTACATCACACTTCCTTCCGCAAACGGCGAAACGCTTTGACTCGGTGAGTTTCGCGGCATTCCGACTTCGATGCCCCGTTTGCCGAAATTCAGTTGCCTTTGAATTTCGGGTGATCCCTCTTGAGCATGTATGCTTCTGCTACTTGTTCTACATCACACTTCTTCCGCAAACGGCGAAACGCTTTGACTCGGTGAGTTTCGCGGCATTCCGACTTCGATGCCCCGGTTGCCGAAATTCAGTTGCCTTTGAATTTCGGGTGATCCCTCTTGAGCATGTATGCTTCTGCTACTTGTTCTACATCACACTTCCTTCCGCAAACGGCGAAACGCTTTGACTCGGTGAGTTTCGCGGCATTCCGACTTCGATGCCCCGGTTGCCGAAATTCAGTTGCCTTTGAATTTCGGGTGATCCCTCTTGAGCATGTATGCTTCTGCTACTTGTTCTACATCACACTTCTTCCGCAAACGGCGAAACGCTTTGACTCGGTGAGTTTCGCGGCATTCCGACTTCGATGCCCCGGTTGCCGAAATTCAGTTGCCTTTGAATTTCGGGTGATCCCTCTTGAGCATGTATGCTTCTGCTACTTGTTCTACATCACACTTCCTTCCGCAAACGGCGAAACGCTTTGACTCGGTGAGTTTCGCGGCATTCCGACTTCGATGCCCCGGTTGCCGAAATTCAGTTGCCTTTGAATTTCGGGTGATCCCTCTTGAGCATGTATGCTTCTGCTACTTGTTCTACATCACACTTCTTCCGCAAACGGCGAAACGCTTTGACTCGGTGAGTTTCGCGGCATTCCGACTTCGATGCCCCGGTTGCCGAAATTCAGTTGCCTTTGAATTTCGGGTGATCCCTCTTGAGCATGTATGCTTCTGCTACTTGTTCTACATCACACTTCCTTCCGCAAAGGCGAAACGCTTTGACTCGGTGAGTTTCGCGGCATTCCGACTTCGATGCCCGGTTGCCGAAATTCAGTTGCCTTTGAATTTCGGGTGATCCCTCTTGAGCATGTATGCTTCTGCTACTTGTTCTACATCACACTTCCTTCCGCAAACGGCGAAACGCTTTGACTCGGTGAGTTTCGCGGCATTCCGACTTCGATGCCCCGGTTGCCGAAATTCAGTTGCCTTTGAATTTCGGGTGATCCCTCTTGAGCATGTATGCTTCTGCTACTTGTTCTACATCACACTTCTTCCGCAAACGGCGAAACGCTTTGACTCGGTGAGTTTCGCGGCATTCCGACTTCGATGCCCCGGTTGCCGAAATTCAGTTGCCTTTGAATTTCGGGTGATCCCTCTTGAGCATGTATGCTTCTGCTACTTGTTCTACATCACACTTCCTTCCGCAAAGGCGAAACGCTTTGACTCGGTGAGTTTCGCGGCATTCCGACTTCGATGCCCCGGTTGCCGAAATTCAGTTGCCTTTGAATTTCGGGTGATCCCTCTTGAGCATGTATGCTTCTGCTACTTGTTCTACATCACACTTCTTCCGCAAACGGCGAAACGCTTTGACTCGGTGAGTTTCGCGGCATTCCGACTTCGATGCCCCGGTTGCCGAAATTCAGTTGCCTTTGAATTTCGGGTGATCCCTCTTGAGCATGTATGCTTCTGCTACTTGTTCTACATCACACTTCCTTCCGCAAACGGCGAAACGCTTTGACTCGGTGAGTTTCGCGGCATTCCGACTTCGATGCCCCGGTTGCCGAAATTCAGTTGCCTTTGAATTTCGGGTGATCCCTCTTGAGCATGTATGCTTCTGCTACTTGTTCTACATCACACTTCCTTCCGCAAACGGCGAAACGCTTTGACTCGGTGAGTTTCGCGGCATTCCGACTTCGATGCCCCGGTTGCCGAAATTCAGTTGCCTTTGAATTTCGGGTGATCCCTCTTGAGCATGTATGCTTCTGCTACTTGTTCTACATCACACTTCCTTCCGCAAAGGCGAAACGCTTTGACTCGGTGAGTTTCGCGGCATTCCGACTTCGATGCCCCGGTTGCCGAAATTCAGTTGCCTTTGAATTTCGGGTGATCCCTCTTGAGCATGTATGCTTCTGCTACTTGTTCTACATCACACTTCTTCCGCAAACGGCGAAACGCTTTGACTCGGTGAGTTTCGCGGCATTCCGACTTCGATGCCCCGGTTGCCGAAATTCAGTTGCCTTTGAATTTCGGGTGATCCCTCTTGAGCATGTATGCTTCTGCTACTTGTTCTACATCACACTTCTTCCGCAAACGGCGAAACGCTTTGACTCGGTGAGTTTCGCGGCATTCCGACTTCGATGCCCCGGTTGCCGAAATTCAGTTGCCTTTGAATTTCGGGTGATCCCTCTTGAGCATGTATGCTTCTGCTACTTGTTCTACATCACACTTCCTTCCGCAAACGGCGAAACGCTTTGACTCGGTGAGTTTCGCGGCATTCCGACTTCGATGCCCGGTTGCCGAAATTCAGTTGCCTTTGAATTTCGGGTGATCCCTCTTGAGCATGTATGCTTCTGCTACTTGTTCTACATCACACTTCCTTCCGCAAAGGCGAAACGCTTTGACTCGGTGAGTTTCGCGGCATTCCGACTTCGATGCCCCGGTTGCCGAAATTCAGTTGCCTTTGAATTTCGGGTGATCCCTCTTGAGCATGTATGCTTCTGCTACTTGTTCTACATCACACTTCTTCCGCAAACGGCGAAACGCTTTGACTCGGTGAGTTTCGCGGCATTCCGACTTCGATGCCCCGGTTGCCGAAATTCAGTTGCCTTTGAATTTCGGGTGATCCCTCTTGAGCATGTATGCTTCTGCTACTTGTTCTACATCACACTTCCTTCCGCAAACGGCGAAACGCTTTGACTCGGTGAGTTTCGCGGCATTCCGACTTCGATGCCCCGGTTGCCGAAATTCAGTTGCCTTTGAATTTCGGGTGATCCCTCTTGAGCATGTATGCTTCTGCTACTTGTTCTACATCACACTTCCTTCCGCAAACGGCGAAACGCTTTGACTCGGTGAGTTTCGCGGCATTCCGACTTCGATGCCCCGGTTGCCGAAATTCAGTTGCCTTTGAATTTCGGGTGATCCCTCTTGAGCATGTATGCTTCTGCTACTTGTTCTACATCACACTTCCTTCCGCAAACGGCGAAACGCTTTGACTCGGTGAGTTTCGCGGCATTCCGACTTCGATGCCCCGGTTGCCGAAATTCAGTTGCCTTTGAATTTCGGGTGATCCCTCTTGAGCATGTATGCTTCTGCTACTTGTTCTACATCACACTTCTTCCGCAAACGGCGAAACGCTTTGACTCGGTGAGTTTCGCGGCATTCCGACTTCGATGCCCCGGTTGCCGAAATTCAGTTGCCTTTGAATTTCGGGTGATCCCTCTTGAGCATGTATGCTTCTGCTACTTGTTCTACATCACACTTCTTCCGCAAACGGCGAAACGCTTTGACTCGGTGAGTTTCGCGGCATTCCGACTTCGATGCCCCGGTTGCCGAAATTCAGTTGCCTTTGAATTTCGGGTGATCCCTCTTGAGCATGTATGCTTCTGCTACTTGTTCTACATCACACTTCTTCCGCAAACGGCGAAACGCTTTGACTCGGTGAGTTTCGCGGCATTCCGACTTCGATGCCCCGGTTGCCGAAATTCAGTTGCCTTTGAATTTCGGGTGATCCCTCTTGAGCATGTATGCTTCTGCTACTTGTTCTACATCACACTTCCTCCGCAAACGGCGAAACGCTTTGACTCGGTGAGTTTCGCGGCATTCCGACTTCGATGCCCCGGTTGCCGAAATTCAGTTGCCTTTGAATTTCGGGTGATCCCTCTTGAGCATGTATGCTTCTGCTACTTGTTCTACATCACACTTCTTCCGCAAACGGCGAAACGCTTTGACTCGGTGAGTTTCGCGGCATTCCGACTTCGATGCCCCGGTTGCCGAAATTCAGTTGCCTTTGAATTTCGGGTGATCCCTCTTGAGCATGTATGCTTCTGCTACTTGTTCTACATCACACTTCCTTCCGCAAACGGCGAAACGCTTTGACTCGGTGAGTTTCGCGGCATTCCGACTTCGATGCCCCGGTTGCCGAAATTCAGTTGCCTTTGAATTTCGGGTGATCCCTCTTGAGCATGTATGCTTCTGCTACTTGTTCTACATCACACTTCCTTCCGCAAACGGCGAAACGCTTTGACTCGGTGAGTTTCGCGGCATTCCGACTTCGATGCCCCGGTTGCCGAAATTCAGTTGCCTTTGAATTTCGGGTGATCCCTCTTGAGCATGTATGCTTCTGCTACTTGTTCTACATCACACTTCTTCCGCAAACGGCGAAACGCTTTGACTCGGTGAGTTTCGCGGCATTCCGACTTCGATGCCCCGGTTGCCGAAATTCAGTTGCCTTTGAATTTCGGGTGATCCCTCTTGAGCATGTATGCTTCTGCTACTTGTTCTACATCACACTTCTTCCGCAAACGGCGAAACGCTTTGACTCGGTGAGTTTCGCGGCATTCCGACTTCGATGCCCCGGTTGCCGAAATTCAGTTGCCTTTGAATTTCGGGTGATCCCTCTTGAGCATGTATGCTTCTGCTACTTGTTCTACATCACACTTCTTCCGCAAACGGCGAAACGCTTTGACTCGGTGAGTTTCGCGGCATTCCGACTTCGATGCCCCGGTTGCCGAAATTCAGTTGCCTTTGAATTTCGGGTGATCCCTCTTGAGCATGTATGCTTCTGCTACTTGTTCTACATCACACTTCCTTCCGCAAACGGCGAAACGCTTTGACTCGGTGAGTTTCGCGGCATTCCGACTTCGATGCCCCGGTTGCCGAAATTCAGTTGCCTTTGAATTTCGGGTGATCCCTCTTGAGCATGTATGCTTCTGCTACTTGTTCTACATCACACTTCCTTCCGCAAACGGCGAAACGCTTTGACTCGGTGAGTTTCGCGGCATTCCGACTTCGATGCCCCGGTTGCCGAAATTCAGTTGCCTTTGAATTTCGGGTGATCCCTCTTGAGCATGTATGCTTCTGCTACTTGTTCTACATCACACTTCCTTCCGCAAACGGCGAAACGCTTTGACTCGGTGAGTTTCGCGGCATTCCGACTTCGATGCCCCGGTTGCCGAAATTCAGTTGCCTTTGAATTTCGGGTGATCCCTCTTGAGCATGTATGCTTCTGCTACTTGTTCTACATCACACTTCCTTCCGCAAACGGCGAAACGCTTTGACTCGGTGAGTTTCGCGGCATTCCGACTTCGATGCCCCGGTTGCCGAAATTCAGTTGCCTTTGAATTTCGGGTGATCCCTCTTGAGCATGTATGCTTCTGCTACTTGTTCTACATCACACTTCTTCCGCAAACGGCGAAACGCTTTGACTCGGTGAGTTTCGCGGCATTCCGACTTCGATGCCCGGTTGCCGAAATTCAGTTGCCTTTGAATTTCGGGTGATCCCTCTTGAGCATGTATGCTTCTGCTACTTGTTCTACATCACACTTCCTTCCGCAAACGGCGAAACGCTTTGACTCGGTGAGTTTCGCGGCATTCCGACTTCGATGCCCCGGTTGCCGAAATTCAGTTGCCTTTGAATTTCGGGTGATCCCTCTTGAGCATGTATGCTTCTGCTACTTGTTCTACATCACACTTCCTTCCGCAAACGGCGAAACGCTTTGACTCGGTGAGTTTCGCGGCATTCCGACTTCGATGCCCCGGTTGCCGAAATTCAGTTGCCTTTGAATTTCGGGTGATCCCTCTTGAGCATGTATGCTTCTGCTACTTGTTCTACATCACACTTCTTTCGCAAACGGCGAAACGCTTTGACTCGGTGAGTTTCGCGGCATTCCGACTTCGATGCCCCGGTTGCCGAAATTCAGTTGCCTTTGAATTTCGGGTGATCCCTCTTGAGCATGTATGCTTCTGCTACTTGTTCTACATCACACTTCCTTCCGCAAACGGCGAAACGCTTTGACTCGGTGAGTTTCGCGGCATTCCGACTTCGATGCCCCGGTTGCCGAAATTCAGTTGCCTTTGAATTTCGGGTGATCCCTCTTGAGCATGTATGCTTCTGCTACTTGTTCTACATCACACTTCCTTCCGCAAACGGCGAAACGCTTTGACTCGGTGAGTTTCGCGGCATTCCGACTTCGATGCCCCGGTTGCCGAAATTCAGTTGCCTTTGAATTTCGGGTGATCCCTCTTGAGCATGTATGCTTCTGCTACTTGTTCTACATCACACTTCTTCCGCAAACGGCGAAACGCTTTGACTCGGTGAGTTTCGCGGCATTCCGACTTCGATGCCCCGGTTGCCGAAATTCAGTTGCCTTTGAATTTCGGGTGATCCCTCTTGAGCATGTATGCTTCTGCTACTTGTTCTACATCACACTTCCTTCCGCAAACGGCGAAACGCTTTGACTCGGTGAGTTTCGCGGCATTCCGACTTCGATGCCCCGGTTGCCGAAATTCAGTTGCCTTTGAATTTCGGGTGATCCCTCTTGAGCATGTATGCTTCTGCTACTTGTTCTACATCACACTTCCTTCCGCAAACGGCGAAACGCTTTGACTCGGTGAGTTTCGCGGCATTCCGACTTCGATGCCCCGGTTGCCGAAATTCAGTTGCCTTTGAATTTCGGGTGATCCCTCTTGAGCATGTATGCTTCTGCTACTTGTTCTACATCACACTTCTTCCGCAAAGGCGAAACGCTTTGACTCGGTGAGTTTCGCGGCATTCCGACTTCGATGCCCCGGTTGCCGAAATTCAGTTGCCTTTGAATTTCGGGTGATCCCTCTTGAGCATGTATGCTTCTGCTACTTGTTCTACATCACACTTCCTTCCGCAAAGGCGAAACGCTTTGACTCGGTGAGTTTCGCGGCATTCCGACTTCGATGCCCCGGTTGCCGAAATTCAGTTGCCTTTGAATTTCGGGTGATCCCTCTTGAGCATGTATGCTTCTGCTACTTGTTCTACATCACACTTCCTTCCGCAAAGGCGAAACGCTTTGACTCGGTGAGTTTCGCGGCATTCCGACTTCGATGCCCCGGTTGCCGAAATTCAGTTGCCTTTGAATTTCGGGTGATCCCTCTTGAGCATGTATGCTTCTGCTACTTGTTCTACATCACACTTCCTTCCGCAAACGGCGAAACGCTTTGACTCGGTGAGTTTCGCGGCATTCCGACTTCGATGCCCCGGTTGCCGAAATTCAGTTGCCTTTGAATTTCGGGTGATCCCTCTTGAGCATGTATGCTTCTGCTACTTGTTCTACATCACACTTCCTTCCGCAAAGGCGAAACGCTTTGACTCGGTGAGTTTCGCGGCATTCCGACTTCGATGCCCCGGTTGCCGAAATTCAGTTGCCTTTGAATTTCGGGTGATCCCTCTTGAGCATGTATGCTTCTGCTACTTGTTCTACATCACACTTCCTTCCGCAAACGGCGAAACGCTTTGACTCGGTGAGTTTCGCGGCATTCCGACTTCGATGCCCCGGTTGCCGAAATTCAGTTGCCTTTGAATTTCGGGTGATCCCTCTTGAGCATGTATGCTTCTGCTACTTGTTCTACATCACACTTCCTTCCGCAAACGGCGAAACGCTTTGACTCGGTGAGTTTCGCGGCATTCCGACTTCGATGCCCCGGTTGCCGAAATTCAGTTGCCTTTGAATTTCGGGTGATCCCTCTTGAGCATGTATGCTTCTGCTACTTGTTCTACATCACACTTCCTTCCGCAAAGGCGAAACGCTTTGACTCGGTGAGTTTCGCGGCATTCCGACTTCGATGCCCCGGTTGCCGAAATTCAGTTGCCTTTGAATTTCGGGTGATCCCTCTTGAGCATGTATGCTTCTGCTACTTGTTCTACATCACACTTCCTTCCGCAAACGGCGAAACGCTTTGACTCGGTGAGTTTCGCGGCATTCCGACTTCGATGCCCCGGTTGCCGAAATTCAGTTGCCTTTGAATTTCGGGTGATCCCTCTTGAGCATGTATGCTTCTGCTACTTGTTCTACATCACACTTCTTCCGCAAACGGCGAAACGCTTTGACTCGGTGAGTTTCGCGGCATTCCGACTTCGATGCCCCGGTTGCCGAAATTCAGTTGCCTTTGAATTTCGGGTGATCCCTCTTGAGCATGTATGCTTCTGCTACTTGTTCTACATCACACTTCTTCCGCAAACGGCGAAACGCTTTGACTCGGTGAGTTTCGCGGCATTCCGACTTCGATGCCCCGGTTGCCGAAATTCAGTTGCCTTTGAATTTCGGGTGATCCCTCTTGAGCATGTATGCTTCTGCTACTTGTTCTACATCACACTTCCTTCCGCAAACGGCGAAACGCTTTGACTCGGTGAGTTTCGCGGCATTCCGACTTCGATGCCCCGGTTGCCGAAATTCAGTTGCCTTTGAATTTCGGGTGATCCCTCTTGAGCATGTATGCTTCTGCTACTTGTTCTACATCACACTTCTTCCGCAAACGGCGAAACGCTTTGACTCGGTGAGTTTCGCGGCATTCCGACTTCGATGCCCCGGTTGCCGAAATTCAGTTGCCTTTGAATTTCGGGTGATCCCTCTTGAGCATGTATGCTTCTGCTACTTGTTCTACATCACACTTCCTTCCGCAAACGGCGAAACGCTTTGACTCGGTGAGTTTCGCGGCATTCCGACTTCGATGCCCCGGTTGCCGAAATTCAGTTGCCTTTGAATTTCGGGTGATCCCTCTTGAGCATGTATGCTTCTGCTACTTGTTCTACATCACACTTCCTTCCGCAAACGGCGAAACGCTTTGACTCGGTGAGTTTCGCGGCATTCCGACTTCGATGCCCCGGTTGCCGAAATTCAGTTGCCTTTGAATTTCGGGTGATCCCTCTTGAGCATGTATGCTTCTGCTACTTGTTCTACATCACACTTCTTCCGCAAACGGCGAAACGCTTTGACTCGGTGAGTTTCGCGGCATTCCGACTTCGATGCCCCGGTTGCCGAAATTCAGTTGCCTTTGAATTTCGGGTGATCCCTCTTGAGCATGTATGCTTCTGCTACTTGTTCTACATCACACTTCTTCCGCAAACGGCGAAACGCTTTGACTCGGTGAGTTTCGCGGCATTCCGACTTCGATGCCCCGGTTGCCGAAATTCAGTTGCCTTTGAATTTCGGGTGATCCCTCTTGAGCATGTATGCTTCTGCTACTTGTTCTACATCACACTTCCTTCCGCAAACGGCGAAACGCTTTGACTCGGTGAGTTTCGCGGCATTCCGACTTCGATGCCCCGGTTGCCGAAATTCAGTTGCCTTTGAATTTCGGGTGATCCCTCTTGAGCATGTATGCTTCTGCTACTTGTTCTACATCACACTTCTTCCGCAAACGGCGAAACGCTTTGACTCGGTGAGTTTCGCGGCATTCCGACTTCGATGCCCCGGTTGCCGAAATTCAGTTGCCTTTGAATTTCGGGTGATCCCTCTTGAGCATGTATGCTTCTGCTACTTGTTCTACATCACACTTCTTCCGCAAACGGCGAAACGCTTTGACTCGGTGAGTTTCGCGGCATTCCGACTTCGATGCCCCGGTTGCCGAAATTCAGTTGCCTTTGAATTTCGGGTGATCCCTCTTGAGCATGTATGCTTCTGCTACTTGTTCTACATCACACTTCCTTCCGCAAACGGCGAAACGCTTTGACTCGGTGAGTTTCGCGGCATTCCGACTTCGATGCCCCGGTTGCCGAAATTCAGTTGCCTTTGAATTTCGGGTGATCCCTCTTGAGCATGTATGCTTCTGCTACTTGTTCTACATCACACTTCTTCCGCAAACGGCGAAACGCTTTGACTCGGTGAGTTTCGCGGCATTCCGACTTCGATGCCCCGGTTGCCGAAATTCAGTTGCCTTTGAATTTCGGGTGATCCCTCTTGAGCATGTATGCTTCTGCTACTTGTTCTACATCACACTTCTTCCGCAAACGGCGAAACGCTTTGACTCGGTGAGTTTCGCGGCATTCCGACTTCGATGCCCCGGTTGCCGAAATTCAGTTGCCTTTGAATTTCGGGTGATCCCTCTTGAGCATGTATGCTTCTGCTACTTGTTCTACATCACACTTCCTTCCGCAAACGGCGAAACGCTTTGACTCGGTGAGTTTCGCGGCATTCCGACTTCGATGCCCGGTTGCCGAAATTCAGTTGCCTTTGAATTTCGGGTGATCCCTCTTGAGCATGTATGCTTCTGCTACTTGTTCTACATCACACTTCCTTCCGCAAACGGCGAAACGCTTTGACTCGGTGAGTTTCGCGGCATTCCGACTTCGATGCCCCGGTTGCCGAAATTCAGTTGCCTTTGAATTTCGGGTGATCCCTCTTGAGCATGTATGCTTCTGCTACTTGTTCTACATCACACTTCTTCCGCAAACGGCGAAACGCTTTGACTCGGTGAGTTTCGCGGCATTCCGACTTCGATGCCCCGGTTGCCGAAATTCAGTTGCCTTTGAATTTCGGGTGATCCCTCTTGAGCATGTATGCTTCTGCTACTTGTTCTACATCACACTTCCTTCCGCAAACGGCGAAACGCTTTGACTCGGTGAGTTTCGCGGCATTCCGACTTCGATGCCCCGGTTGCCGAAATTCAGTTGCCTTTGAATTTCGGGTGATCCCTCTTGAGCATGTATGCTTCTGCTACTTGTTCTACATCACACTTCCTTCCGCAAACGGCGAAACGCTTTGACTCGGTGAGTTTCGCGGCATTCCGACTTCGATGCCCGGTTGCCGAAATTCAGTTGCCTTTGAATTTCGGGTGATCCCTCTTGAGCATGTATGCTTCTGCTACTTGTTCTACATCACACTTCTTCCGCAAACGGCGAAACGCTTTGACTCGGTGAGTTTCGCGGCATTCCGACTTCGATGCCCCGGTTGCCGAAATTCAGTTGCCTTTGAATTTCGGGTGATCCCTCTTGAGCATGTATGCTTCTGCTACTTGTTCTACATCACACTTCCTTCCGCAAACGGCGAAACGCTTTGACTCGGTGAGTTTCGCGGCATTCCGACTTCGATGCCCCGGTTGCCGAAATTCAGTTGCCTTTGAATTTCGGGTGATCCCTCTTGAGCATGTATGCTTCTGCTACTTGTTCTACATCACACTTCTTCCGCAAACGGCGAAACGCTTTGACTCGGTGAGTTTCGCGGCATTCCGACTTCGATGCCCCGGTTGCCGAAATTCAGTTGCCTTTGAATTTCGGGTGATCCCTCTTGAGCATGTATGCTTCTGCTACTTGTTCTACATCACACTTCCTTCCGCAAACGAAACGCTTTGACTCGGTGAGTTTCGCGGCATTCCGACTTCGATGCCCCGGTTGCCGAAATTCAGTTGCCTTTGAATTTCGGGTGATCCCTCTTGAGCATGTATGCTTCTGCTACTTGTTCTACATCACACTTCCTTCCGCAAACGGCGAAACGCTTTGACTCGGTGAGTTTCGCGGCATTCCGACTTCGATGCCCCGGTTGCCGAAATTCAGTTGCCTTTGAATTTCGGGTGATCCCTCTTGAGCATGTATGCTTCTGCTACTTGTTCTACATCACACTTCCTTCCGCAAACGGCGAAACGCTTTGACTCGGTGAGTTTCGCGGCATTCCGACTTCGATGCCCCGGTTGCCGAAATTCAGTTGCCTTTGAATTTCGGGTGATCCCTCTTGAGCATGTATGCTTCTGCTACTTGTTCTACATCACACTTCTTCCGCAAACGGCGAAACGCTTTGACTCGGTGAGTTTCGCGGCATTCCGACTTCGATGCCCCGGTTGCCGAAATTCAGTTGCCTTTGAATTTCGGGTGATCCCTCTTGAGCATGTATGCTTCTGCTACTTGTTCTACATCACACTTCCTTCCGCAAACGGCGAAACGCTTTGACTCGGTGAGTTTCGCGGCATTCCGACTTCGATGCCCCGGTTGCCGAAATTCAGTTGCCTTTGAATTTCGGGTGATCCCTCTTGAGCATGTATGCTTCTGCTACTTGTTCTACATCACACTTCTTCCGCAAACGGCGAAACGCTTTGACTCGGTGAGTTTCGCGGCATTCCGACTTCGATGCCCCGGTTGCCGAAATTCAGTTGCCTTTGAATTTCGGGTGATCCCTCTTGAGCATGTATGCTTCTGCTACTTGTTCTACATCACACTTCCTTCCGCAAAGGCGAAACGCTTTGACTCGGTGAGTTTCGCGGCATTCCGACTTCGATGCCCCGGTTGCCGAAATTCAGTTGCCTTTGAATTTCGGGTGATCCCTCTTGAGCATGTATGCTTCTGCTACTTGTTCTACATCACACTTCTTCCGCAAACGGCGAAACGCTTTGACTCGGTGAGTTTCGCGGCATTCCGACTTCGATGCCCCGTTGCCGAAATTCAGTTGCCTTTGAATTTCGGGTGATCCCTCTTGAGCATGTATGCTTCTGCTACTTGTTCTACATCACACTTCCTTCCGCAAACGGCGAAACGCTTTGACTCGGTGAGTTTCGCGGCATTCCGACTTCGATGCCCCGGTTGCCGAAATTCAGTTGCCTTTGAATTTCGGGTGATCCCTCTTGAGCATGTATGCTTCTGCTACTTGTTCTACATCACACTTCTTCCGCAAACGGCGAAACGCTTTGACTCGGTGAGTTTCGCGGCATTCCGACTTCGATGCCCCGGTTGCCGAAATTCAGTTGCCTTTGAATTTCGGGTGATCCCTCTTGAGCATGTATGCTTCTGCTACTTGTTCTACATCACACTTCTTCCGCAAACGGCGAAACGCTTTGACTCGGTGAGTTTCGCGGCATTCCGACTTCGATGCCCCGGTTGCCGAAATTCAGTTGCCTTTGAATTTCGGGTGATCCCTCTTGAGCATGTATGCTTCTGCTACTTGTTCTACATCACACTTCCTTCCGCAAACGGCGAAACGCTTTGACTCGGTGAGTTTCGCGGCATTCCGACTTCGATGCCCCGGTTGCCGAAATTCAGTTGCCTTTGAATTTCGGGTGATCCCTCTTGAGCATGTATGCTTCTGCTACTTGTTCTACATCACACTTCTTCCGCAAACGGCGAAACGCTTTGACTCGGTGAGTTTCGCGGCATTCCGACTTCGATGCCCCGGTTGCCGAAATTCAGTTGCCTTTGAATTTCGGGTGATCCCTCTTGAGCATGTATGCTTCTGCTACTTGTTCTACATCACACTTCTTCCGCAAACGGCGAAACGCTTTGACTCGGTGAGTTTCGCGGCATTCCGACTTCGATGCCCCGGTTGCCGAAATTCAGTTGCCTTTGAATTTCGGGTGATCCCTCTTGAGCATGTATGCTTCTGCTACTTGTTCTACATCACACTTCCTTCCGCAAACGGCGAAACGCTTTGACTCGGTGAGTTTCGCGGCATTCCGACTTCGATGCCCCGGTTGCCGAAATTCAGTTGCCTTTGAATTTCGGGTGATCCCTCTTGAGCATGTATGCTTCTGCTACTTGTTCTACATCACACTTCCTTCCGCAAACGGCGAAACGCTTTGACTCGGTGAGTTTCGCGGCATTCCGACTTCGATGCCCCGGTTGCCGAAATTCAGTTGCCTTTGAATTTCGGGTGATCCCTCTTGAGCATGTATGCTTCTGCTACTTGTTCTACATCACACTTCTTCCGCAAACGGCGAAACGCTTTGACTCGGTGAGTTTCGCGGCATTCCGACTTCGATGCCCCGGTTGCCGAAATTCAGTTGCCTTTGAATTTCGGGTGATCCCTCTTGAGCATGTATGCTTCTGCTACTTGTTCTACATCACACTTCTTCCGCAAACGGCGAAACGCTTTGACTCGGTGAGTTTCGCGGCATTCCGACTTCGATGCCCCGGTTGCCGAAATTCAGTTGCCTTTGAATTTCG
Organism: Populus alba x Populus x berolinensis; assembly: GCA_029228515.1. NCBI lineage: Eukaryota > Viridiplantae > Streptophyta > Magnoliopsida > Malpighiales > Salicaceae > Populus > Populus alba x Populus x berolinensis. Next base: position 1,386,677 of record CM055353.1, on the reverse strand, counting down.
GGTGATCCCTCTTGAGCATGTATGCTTCTGCTACTTGTTCTACATCACACTTCCTTCCGCAAACGGCGAAACGCTTTGACTCGGTGAGTTTCGCGGCATTCCGACTTCGATGCCCCGGTTGCCGAAATTCAGTTGCCTTTGAATTTCGGGTGATCCCTCTTGAGCATGTATGCTTCTGCTACTTGTTCTACATCACACTTCTTCCGCAAACGGCGAAACGCTTTGACTCGGTGAGTTTCGCGGCATTCCGACTTCGATGCCCCGGTTGCCGAAATTCAGTTGCCTTTGAATTTCGGGTGATCCCTCTTGAGCATGTATGCTTCTGCTACTTGTTCTACATCACACTTCTTCCGCAAACGGCGAAACGCTTTGACTCGGTGAGTTTCGCGGCATTCCGACTTCGATGCCCCGGTTGCCGAAATTCAGTTGCCTTTGAATTTCGGGTGATCCCTCTTGAGCATGTATGCTTCTGCTACTTGTTCTACATCACACTTCCTTCCGCAAAGGCGAAACGCTTTGACTCGGTGAGTTTCGCGGCATTCCGACTTCGATGCCCCGGTTGCCGAAATTCAGTTGCCTTTGAATTTCGGGTGATCCCTCTTGAGCATGTATGCTTCTGCTACTTGTTCTACATCACACTTCCTTCCGCAAACGGCGAAACGCTTTGACTCGGTGAGTTTCGCGGCATTCCGACTTCGATGCCCCGGTTGCCGAAATTCAGTTGCCTTTGAATTTCGGGTGATCCCTCTTGAGCATGTATGCTTCTGCTACTTGTTCTACATCAGACTTCTTCCGCAAACGGCGAAACGCTTTGACTCGGTGAGTTTCGCGGCATTCCGACTTCGATGCCCCGGTTGCCGAAATTCAGTTGCCTTTGAATTTCGGGTGATCCCTCTTGAGCATGTATGCTTCTGCTACTTGTTCTACATCACACTTCCTTCCGCAAACGGCGAAACGCTTTGACTCGGTGAGTTTCGCGGCATTCCGACTTCGATGCCCCGGTTGCCGAAATTCAGTTGCCTTTGAATTTCGGGTGATCCCTCTTGAGCATGTATGCTTCTGCTACTTGTTCTACATCACACTTCTTCCGCAAACGGCGAAACGCTTTGACTCGGTGAGTTTCGCGGCATTCCGACTTCGATGCCCCGGTTGCCGAAATTCAGTTGCCTTTGAATTTCGGGTGATCCCTCTTGAGCATGTATGCTTCTGCTACTTGTTCTACATCACACTTCTTCCGCAAACGGCGAAACGCTTTGACTCGGTGAGTTTCGCGGCATTCCGACTTCGATGCCCGGTTGCCGAAATTCAGTTGCCTTTGAATTTCGGGTGATCCCTCTTGAGCATGTATGCTTCTGCTACTTGTTCTACATCACACTTCCTTCCGCAAACGGCGAAACGCTTTGACTCGGTGAGTTTCGCGGCATTCCGACTTCGATGCCCCGGTTGCCGAAATTCAGTTGCCTTTGAATTTCGGGTGATCCCTCTTGAGCATGTATGCTTCTGCTACTTGTTCTACATCACACTTCCTTCCGCAAACGGCGAAACGCTTTGACTCGGTGAGTTTCGCGGCATTCCGACTTCGATGCCCCGGTTGCCGAAATTCAGTTGCCTTTGAATTTCGGGTGATCCCTCTTGAGCATGTATGCTTCTGCTACTTGTTCTACATCACACTTCTTCCGCAAACGGCGAAACGCTTTGACTCGGTGAGTTTCGCGGCATTCCGACTTCGATGCCCCGGTTGCCGAAATTCAGTTGCCTTTGAATTTCGGGTGATCCCTCTTGAGCATGTATGCTTCTGCTACTTGTTCTACATCACACTTCCTTCCGCAAACGGCGAAACGCTTTGACTCGGTGAGTTTCGCGGCATTCCGACTTCGATGCCCCGGTTGCCGAAATTCAGTTGCCTTTGAATTTCGGGTGATCCCTCTTGAGCATGTATGCTTCTGCTACTTGTTCTACATCACACTTCCTTCCGCAAACGGCGAAACGCTTTGACTCGGTGAGTTTCGCGGCATTCCGACTTCGATGCCCCGGTTGCCGAAATTCAGTTGCCTTTGAATTTCGGGTGATCCCTCTTGAGCATGTATGCTTCTGCTACTTGTTCTACATCACACTTCTTCCGCAAAGGCGAAACGCTTTGACTCGGTGAGTTTCGCGGCATTCCGACTTCGATGCCCCGGTTGCCGAAATTCAGTTGCCTTTGAATTTCGGGTGATCCCTCTTGAGCATGTATGCTTCTGCTACTTGTTCTACATCACACTTCCTTCCGCAAACGGCGAAACGCTTTGACTCGGTGAGTTTCGCGGCATTCCGACTTCGATGCCCCGGTTGCCGAAATTCAGTTGCCTTTGAATTTCGGGTGATCCCTCTTGAGCATGTATGCTTCTGCTACTTGTTCTACATCACACTTCCTTCCGCAAACGGCGAAACGCTTTGACTCGGTGAGTTTCGCGGCATTCCGACTTCGATGCCCCGGTTGCCGAAATTCAGTTGCCTTTGAATTTCGGGTGATCCCTCTTGAGCATGTATGCTTCTGCTACTTGTTCTACATCACACTTCTTCCGCAAACGGCGAAACGCTTTGACTCGGTGAGTTTCGCGGCATTCCGACTTCGATGCCCGGTTGCCGAAATTCAGTTGCCTTTGAATTTCGGGTGATCCCTCTTGAGCATGTATGCTTCTGCTACTTGTTCTACATCACACTTCCTTCCGCAAAGGCGAAACGCTTTGACTCGGTGAGTTTCGCGGCATTCCGACTTCGATGCCCCGGTTGCCGAAATTCAGTTGCCTTTGAATTTCGGGTGATCCCTCTTGAGCATGTATGCTTCTGCTACTTGTTCTACATCACACTTCTTCCGCAAACGGCGAAACGCTTTGACTCGGTGAGTTTCGCGGCATTCCGACTTCGATGCCCCGGTTGCCGAAATTCAGTTGCCTTTGAATTTCGGGTGATCCCTCTTGAGCATGTATGCTTCTGCTACTTGTTCTACATCACACTTCTTCCGCAAACGGCGAAACGCTTTGACTCGGTGAGTTTCGCGGCATTCCGACTTCGATGCCCCGGTTGCCGAAATTCAGTTGCCTTTGAATTTCGGGTGATCCCTCTTGAGCATGTATGCTTCTGCTACTTGTTCTACATCACACTTCTTCCGCAAACGGCGAAACGCTTTGACTCGGTGAGTTTCGCGGCATTCCGACTTCGATGCCCCGGTTGCCGAAATTCAGTTGCCTTTGAATTTCGGGTGATCCCTCTTGAGCATGTATGCTTCTGCTACTTGTTCTACATCACACTTCCTTCCGCAAAGGCGAAACGCTTTGACTCGGTGAGTTTCGCGGCATTCCGACTTCGATGCCCCGGTTGCCGAAATTCAGTTGCCTTTGAATTTCGGGTGATCCCTCTTGAGCATGTATGCTTCTGCTACTTGTTCTACATCACACTTCTTCCGCAAACGGCGAAACGCTTTGACTCGGTGAGTTTCGCGGCATTCCGACTTCGATGCCCCGGTTGCCGAAATTCAGTTGCCTTTGAATTTCGGGTGATCCCTCTTGAGCATGTATGCTTCTGCTACTTGTTCTACATCACACTTCCTTCCGCAAACGGCGAAACGCTTTGACTCGGTGAGTTTCGCGGCATTCCGACTTCGATGCCCCGGTTGCCGAAATTCAGTTGCCTTTGAATTTCGGGTGATCCCTCTTGAGCATGTATGCTTCTGCTACTTGTTCTACATCACACTTCCTTCCGCAAACGGCGAAACGCTTTGACTCGGTGAGTTTCGCGGCATTCCGACTTCGATGCCCCGGTTGCCGAAATTCAGTTGCCTTTGAATTTCGGGTGATCCCTCTTGAGCATGTATGCTTCTGCTACTTGTTCTACATCACACTTCTTCCGCAAAGGCGAAACGCTTTGACTCGGTGAGTTTCGCGGCATTCCGACTTCGATGCCCCGGTTGCCGAAATTCAGTTGCCTTTGAATTTCGGGTGATCCCTCTTGAGCATGTATGCTTCTGCTACTTGTTCTACATCACACTTCCTCCGCAAACGGCGAAACGCTTTGACTCGGTGAGTTTCGCGGCATTCCGACTTCGATGCCCGGTTGCCGAAATTCAGTTGCCTTTGAATTTCGGGTGATCCCTCTTGAGCATGTATGCTTCTGCTACTTGTTCTACATCACACTTCTTCCGCAAACGGCGAAACGCTTTGACTCGGTGAGTTTCGCGGCATTCCGACTTCGATGCCCCGGTTGCCGAAATTCAGTTGCCTTTGAATTTCGGGTGATCCCTCTTGAGCATGTATGCTTCTGCTACTTGTTCTACATCACACTTCCTTCCGCAAACGGCGAAACGCTTTGACTCGGTGAGTTTCGCGGCATTCCGACTTCGATGCCCCGGTTGCCGAAATTCAGTTGCCTTTGAATTTCGGGTGATCCCTCTTGAGCATGTATGCTTCTGCTACTTGTTCTACATCACACTTCTTCCGCAAACGGCGAAACGCTTTGACTCGGTGAGTTTCGCGGCATTCCGACTTCGATGCCCCGGTTGCCGAAATTCAGTTGCCTTTGAATTTCGGGTGATCCCTCTTGAGCATGTATGCTTCTGCTACTTGTTCTACATCACACTTCCTTCCGCAAACGGCGAAACGCTTTGACTCGGTGAGTTTCGCGGCATTCCGACTTCGATGCCCCGGTTGCCGAAATTCAGTTGCCTTTGAATTTCGGGTGATCCCTCTTGAGCATGTATGCTTCTGCTACTTGTTCTACATCACACTTCCTTCCGCAAACGGCGAAACGCTTTGACTCGGTGAGTTTCGCGGCATTCCGACTTCGATGCCCCGGTTGCCGAAATTCAGTTGCCTTTGAATTTCGGGTGATCCCTCTTGAGCATGTATGCTTCTGCTACTTGTTCTACATCACACTTCCTTCCGCAAACGGCGAAACGCTTTGACTCGGTGAGTTTCGCGGCATTCCGACTTCGATGCCCCGGTTGCCGAAATTCAGTTGCCTTTGAATTTCGGGTGATCCCTCTTGAGCATGTATGCTTCTGCTACTTGTTCTACATCACACTTCTTCCGCAAACGGCGAAACGCTTTGACTCGGTGAGTTTCGCGGCATTCCGACTTCGATGCCCCGGTTGCCGAAATTCAGTTGCCTTTGAATTTCGGGTGATCCCTCTTGAGCATGTATGCTTCTGCTACTTGTTCTACATCACACTTCTTCCGCAAACGGCGAAACGCTTTGACTCGGTGAGTTTCGCGGCATTCCGACTTCGATGCCCCGGTTGCCGAAATTCAGTTGCCTTTGAATTTCGGGTGATCCCTCTTGAGCATGTATGCTTCTGCTACTTGTTCTACATCACACTTCCTTCCGCAAACGGCGAAACGCTTTGACTCGGTGAGTTTCGCGGCATTCCGACTTCGATGCCCCGGTTGCCGAAATTCAGTTGCCTTTGAATTTCGGGTGATCCCTCTTGAGCATGTATGCTTCTGCTACTTGTTCTACATCACACTTCCTTCCGCAAACGGCGAAACGCTTTGACTCGGTGAGTTTCGCGGCATTCCGACTTCGATGCCCCGGTTGCCGAAATTCAGTTGCCTTTGAATTTCGGGTGATCCCTCTTGAGCATGTATGCTTCTGCTACTTGTTCTACATCACACTTCTTCCGCAAACGGCGAAACGCTTTGACTCGGTGAGTTTCGCGGCATTCCGACTTCGATGCCCCGGTTGCCGAAATTCAGTTGCCTTTGAATTTCGGGTGATCCCTCTTGAGCATGTATGCTTCTGCTACTTGTTCTACATCACACTTCCTTCCGCAAAGGCGAAACGCTTTGACTCGGTGAGTTTCGCGGCATTCCGACTTCGATGCCCCGGTTGCCGAAATTCAGTTGCCTTTGAATTTCGGGTGATCCCTCTTGAGCATGTATGCTTCTGCTACTTGTTCTACATCACACTTCCTTCCGCAAAGGGCGAAACGCTTTGACTGGTGAGTTTCGCGGCATTCCGACTTCGATGCCCCGGTTGCCGAAATTCAGTTGCCTTTGAATTTCGGGTGATCCCTCTTGAGCATGTATGCTTCTGCTACTTGTTCTACATCACACTTCTTCCGCAAACGGCGAAACGCTTTGACTCGGTGAGTTTCGCGGCATTCCGACTTCGATGCCCCGGTTGCCGAAATTCAGTTGCCTTTGAATTTCGGGTGATCCCTCTTGAGCATGTATGCTTCTGCTACTTGTTCTACATCACACTTCCTTCCGCAAACGGCGAAACGCTTTGACTCGGTGAGTTTCGCGGCATTCCGACTTCGATGCCCCGGTTGCCGAAATTCAGTTGCCTTTGAATTTCGGGTGATCCCTCTTGAGCATGTATGCTTCTGCTACTTGTTCTACATCACACTTCTTCCGCAAACGGCGAAACGCTTTGACTCGGTGAGTTTCGCGGCATTCCGACTTCGATGCCCCGGTTGCCGAAATTCAGTTGCCTTTGAATTTCGGGTGATCCCTCTTGAGCATGTATGCTTCTGCTACTTGTTCTACATCACACTTCCTTCCGCAAACGGCGAAACGCTTTGACTGGTGAGTTTCGCGGCATTCCGACTTCGATGCCCCGGTTGCCGAAATTCAGTTGCCTTTGAATTTCGGGTGATCCCTCTTGAGCATGTATGCTTCTGCTACTTGTTCTACATCACACTTCCTTCCGCAAACGGCGAAACGCTTTGACTCGGTGAGTTTCGCGGCATTCCGACTTCGATGCCCCGGTTGCCGAAATTCAGTTGCCTTTGAATTTCGGGTGATCCCTCTTGAGCATGTATGCTTCTGCTACTTGTTCTACATCACACTTCCTTCCGCAAACGGCGAAACGCTTTGACTCGGTGAGTTTCGCGGCATTCCGACTTCGATGCCCCGTTGCCGAAATTCAGTTGCCTTTGAATTTCGGGTGATCCCTCTTGAGCATGTATGCTTCTGCTACTTGTTCTACATCACACTTCTTCCGCAAACGGCGAAACGCTTTGACTCGGTGAGTTTCGCGGCATTCCGACTTCGATGCCCCGGTTGCCGAAATTCAGTTGCCTTTGAATTTCGGGTGATCCCTCTTGAGCATGTATGCTTCTGCTACTTGTTCTACATCACACTTCTTCCACAAACGGCGAAACGCTTTGACTCGGTGAGTTTCGCGGCATTACGACTTCGATGCCCCGGTTGCCGAAATTCAGTTGCCTTTGAATTTCGGATGATCCCTCTTGAGCATGTATGCTTCTGCTACTTGTTCTACATCACACTTCCTTCCGCAAACGGCGAAACGCTTTGACTCGGTGAGTTTCGCGGCATTCCGACTTTGATGTCCCGGTTGCCGAAATTCAGTTGCCTTTGAATTTCGGGTGATCCCTCTTGAGCATGTATGCTTCTGCTACTTGTTCTACATCACACTTCCTTCCGCAAACAGCGAAACGCTTTTACTCGGTGAGTTTCGCGGCATTCCGACTTCGATGCCCCGGTTGCCGAAAGTCAGTTGCCTTTGAATTTCGGGTGATCCCTCTTGAGCATGTATGCTTCTGCTACTTGTTCTACATCAGACTTCCGCAAACGGCGAAACGCTTTGGATCGGTGAGTTTCGCGGCATTCCGACTTCGATGCCCCGGTTGCCGAAATTTAGTTGCCTTTGAATTTCGGGTGATCCCTCTTGAGCATGTATGCTTCTGCTACTTGTTCTACATCACACTTCCTTCCGCAAACGGCGAAACGCTTTGACTCGGTGAGTTTCGCGGCATTCCAACTTCGATGCCCGGTTGCCGAAATTCAGTTGCCTTCGAATTTCGGGTGATCCCTCTTGAGCATGTATGCTTCGGCTACTTGTTCTACATCACACTTCCTTCCGGAAACAGCGAAACGCTTTGACTCGGTGAGTTTCGCGGCATTCCGACTTCGATGCCCCGGTTGCCGAAATTCAGTTGCCTTTGAATTTCGGGTGATCCCTCTTGAGCATGTATGCTTCTGCTACTTGTTCTACATCACACTTCCTTCCGCAAACGGCGAAACGCTTTGACTCGGTGAGTTTCGCGGCATTCCGACTTCGATGCCCCGGTTGCCGAAATTCAGTTGCCTTTGAATTTCGGGTGATCCCTCTTGAGCATGTATGCTTCTGCTACTTGTTCTACATCACACTTCCTTCCGCAAAGGCGAAACGCTTTGACTCGGTGAGTTTCGCGGCATTCCGACTTCGATGCCCCGGTTGCCGAAATTCAGTTGCCTTTGAATTTCGGGTGATCCCTCTTGAGCATGTATGCTTCTGCTACTTGTTCTACATCACACTTCCTTCCGCAAACGGCGAAACGCTTTGACTCGGTGAGTTTCGCGGCATTCCGACTTCGATGCCCCGGTTGCCGAAATTCAGTTGCCTTTGAATTTCGGGTGATCCCTCTTGAGCATGTATGCTTCTGCTACTTGTTCTACATCACACTTCCTTCCGCAAACGGCGAAACGCTTTGACTCGGTGAGTTTCGCGGCATTCCGACTTCGATGCCCCGGTTGCCGAAATTCAGTTGCCTTTGAATTTCGGGTGATCCCTCTTGAGCATGTATGCTTCTGCTACTTGTTCTACATCAGACTTCCTTCCGCAAACGGCGAAACGCTTTGACTCGGTGAGTTTCGCGGCATTCCGACTTCGATGCCCCGGTTGCCGAAATTCAGTTGCCTTTGAATTTCGGGTGATCCCTCTTGAGCATGTATGCTTCTGCTACTTGTTCTACATCAGACTTCTTCCGCAAACGGCGAAACGCTTTGACTCGGTGAGTTTCGCGGCATTCCGACTTCGATGCCCCGGTTGCCGAAATTCAGTTGCCTTTGAATTTCGGGTGATCCCTCTTGAGCATGTATGCTTCTGCTACTTGTTCTACATCACACTTCCTTCCGCAAACGGCGAAACGCTTTGACTCGGTGAGTTTCGCGGCATTCCGACTTCGATGCCCCGGTTGCCGAAATTCAGTTGCCTTTGAATTTCGGGTGATCCCTCTTGAGCATGTATGCTTCTGCTACTTGTTCTACATCACACTTCCTTCCGCAAACGGCGAAACGCTTTGACTCGGTGAGTTTCGCGGCATTCCGACTTCGATGCCCCGGTTGCCGAAATTCAGTTGCCTTTGAATTTCGGGTGATCCCTCTTGAGCATGTATGCTTCTGCTACTTGTTCTACATCACACTTCTTCCGCAAACGGCGAAACGCTTTGACTCGGTGAGTTTCGCGGCATTCCGACTTCGATGCCCCGGTTGCCGAAATTCAGTTGCCTTTGAATTTCGGGTGATCCCTCTTGAGCATGTATGCTTCTGCTACTTGTTCTACATCACACTTCTTCCGCAAACGGCGAAACGCTTTGACTCGGTGAGTTTCGCGGCATTCCGACTTCGATGCCCCGGTTGCCGAAATTCAGTTGCCTTTGAATTTCGGGTGATCCCTCTTGAGCATGTATGCTTCTGCTACTTGTTCTACATCAGACTTCTTCCGCAAACGGCGAAACGCTTTGACTCGGTGAGTTTCGCGGCATTCCGACTTCGATGCCCCGGTTGCCGAAATTCAGTTGCCTTTGAATTTCGGGTGATCCCTCTTGAGCATGTATGCTTCTGCTACTTGTTCTACATCACACTTCCTTCCGCAAACGGCGAAACGCTTTGACTCGGTGAGTTTCGCGGCATTCCGACTTCGATGCCCCGGTTGCCGAAATTCAGTTGCCTTTGAATTTCGGGTGATCCCTCTTGAGCATGTATGCTTCTGCTACTTGTTCTACATCACACTTCCTTCCGCAAACGGCGAAACGCTTTGACTCGGTGAGTTTCGCGGCATTCCGACTTCGATGCCCCGGTTGCCGAAATTCAGTTGCCTTTGAATTTCGGGTGATCCCTCTTGAGCATGTATGCTTCTGCTACTTGTTCTACATCACACTTCTTCCGCAAACGGCGAAACGCTTTGACTCGGTGAGTTTCGCGGCATTCCGACTTCGATGCCCCGGTTGCCGAAATTCAGTTGCCTTTGAATTTCGGGTGATCCCTCTTGAGCATGTATGCTTCTGCTACTTGTTCTACATCACTTCCTTCCGCAAACGGCGAAACGCTTTGACTCGGTGAGTTTCGCGGCATTCCGACTTCGATGCCCCGGTTGCCGAAATTCAGTTGCCTTTGAATTTCGGGTGATCCCTCTTGAGCATGTATGCTTCTGCTACTTGTTCTACATCACACTTCTTCCGCAAACGGCGAAACGCTTTGACTCGGTGAGTTTCGCGGCATTCCGACTTCGATGCCCCGGTTGCCGAAATTCAGTTGCCTTTGAATTTCGGGTGATCCCTCTTGAGCATGTATGCTTCTGCTACTTGTTCTACATCACACTTCCTTCCGCAAACGGCGAAACGCTTTGACTCGGTGAGTTTCGCGGCATTCCGACTTCGATGCCCCGGTTGCCGAAATTCAGTTGCCTTTGAATTTCGGGTGATCCCTCTTGAGCATGTATGCTTCTGCTACTTGTTCTACATCAGACTTCTTCCGCAAACGGCGAAACGCTTTGACTCGGTGAGTTTCGCGGCATTCCGACTTCGATGCCCCGGTTGCCGAAATTCAGTTGCCTTTGAATTTCGGGTGATCCCTCTTGAGCATGTATGCTTCTGCTACTTGTTCTACATCAGACTTCTTCCGCAAACGGCGAAACGCTTTGACTCGGTGAGTTTCGCGGCATTCCGACTTCGATGCCCCGGTTGCCGAAATTCAGTTGCCTTTGAATTTCGGGTGATCCCTCTTGAGCATGTATGCTTCTGCTACTTGTTCTACATCACACTTCCTTCCGCAAACGGCGAAACGCTTTGACTCGGTGAGTTTCGCGGCATTCCGACTTCGATGCCCCGGTTGCCGAAATTCAGTTGCCTTTGAATTTCGGGTGATCCCTCTTGAGCATGTATGCTTCTGCTACTTGTTCTACATCACACTTCCTTCCGCAAACGGCGAAACGCTTTGACTCGGTGAGTTTCGCGGCATTCCGACTTCGATGCCCCGGTTGCCGAAATTCAGTTGCCTTTGAATTTCGGGTGATCCCTCTTGAGCATGTATGCTTCTGCTACTTGTTCTACATCACACTTCTTCCGCAAACGGCGAAACGCTTTGACTCGGTGAGTTTCGCGGCATTCCGACTTCGATGCCCCGGTTGCCGAAATTCAGTTGCCTTTGAATTTCGGGTGATCCCTCTTGAGCATGTATGCTTCTGCTACTTGTTCTACATCACACTTCCTTCCGCAAACGGCGAAACGCTTTGACTCGGTGAGTTTCGCGGCATTCCGACTTCGATGCCCCGGTTGCCGAAATTCAGTTGCCTTTGAATTTCGGGTGATCCCTCTTGAGCATGTATGCTTCTGCTACTTGTTCTACATCACACTTCTTCCGCAAACGGCGAAACGCTTTGACTCGGTGAGTTTCGCGGCATTCCGACTTCGATGCCCGGTTGCCGAAATTCAGTTGCCTTTGAATTTCGGGTGATCCCTCTTGAGCATGTATGCTTCTGCTACTTGTTCTACATCACACTTCCTTCCGCAAACGGCGAAACGCTTTGACTCGGTGAGTTTCGCGGCATTCCGACTTCGATGCCCGGTTGCCGAAATTCAGTTGCCTTTGAATTTCGGGTGATCCCTCTTGAGCATGTATGCTTCTGCTACTTGTTCTACATCACACTTCTTCCGCAAACGGCGAAACGCTTTGACTCGGTGAGTTTCGCGGCATTCCGACTTCGATGCCCGGTTGCCGAAATTCAGTTGCCTTTGAATTTACGGGTGATCCCTTTTGATACATGTATGCTTCTGCTACATTGTTCTACATCACACTTCCTTCCGCAAACAGCGAAACGCTTTGACTCGGATGAGTTTCGGCGGGCATTCCGACATCGTTGGCCACCGGTTGGTCCACGCAATTCAGTTGCCTTTGAAATTTCGGTGGATCCCTTTTGAGTGCATGTATGCTTCTGGCTAACTTGTTCTATAATCACACTTCCCTTCCACAAATGGCAAAACTCTTTGACTCGGTGAGTGTCGCCGGCATTCCGACTTCGGCGCCCCGGTTGTGCTGAAATTCAGTTGGCCTTTTGAATTTCGGGTGATCCGCTTTTGAGCATGTATGCTTCTGCTAACTTGTTCTACATCACACTTTCCTTCCGCAAACAGGGTCAAAACGCTTTGACTCGGTGAGTTTTGCGGCATTCCGACTGTCGGTGCCGCCTGTTGTGCCCCGAAATTCAGTTGCCTTTGAATTTCCGGGTGATCCCTAGTTGAGCATGTATGGCTCAGCTACTTGTTCTTAAGGCATCACACTTTCTTCCGCAAACAGGGCTAAACGGCAATGACTCGGTGAGTTTCGCGGCATTCCGACTTCGATGGGCCCCGGTTGGCAGAAATTCAGTTGCCTTTGAATTTCGGGTGATCCCTTTTGTGCATGTATGCATCTGGCTACTTGTATCTGACATCACACTTCCTTCCGCAAACAGCGAAAACGCTTTGACCCGGTGCCGTTTTCGGCGGCATTCCAACTTCGATGCCCCGGGATGGCCGTAATTCAGTTGGCCTTTTGGAATTTCGGGTGACTCCCTTTTGAGGCATGTATGCTTCTACTACTTGTTCTAGCATCCACACATTCCATCCGCAAACAGCGAAACGCTATGACTTCGGTGAGTTGTCGTCATAGGCATTCCGACTTCGCTGCCGCCGGTTAGCCGAAATACAGTTGCCTGTTGAATTTCGGTGTGATCCCGTTTTGAGCATGTATGCTTCTGCTTCATGTTCACCCACATCACACTTCCTTCCGCAAACAGCCGAAACTCAATGACTCTTGAGTTTCGGCGGCAGTTCCGACTTCGATGCACCCGGTTTGCCGAAATTCAGTTGCCTTTGAATTTCGGGTGATCCGCTCTTGAGCATGTATGGCTATCTGCTACAGTTCTACATCACACTTCCTTCCGCAAACAGCGAAATGCTTTGACTCTGTGAGTTTTTCGGGCGGCATTCCGACTTCGAATGGCCCCCGTTGCCGAAAATTCAGTTGCCGTTGAATTTCAGGTGATCGCCTATTGAGCATGTATGCTTCTGCTAATGTTCTACATCACACTTCCATCCGCAAACATCGAAACGCTATGACTCGGTGAGTTTCGCGGCATTCCGACTTCGATGCCCCGGTTGCCGAAATTCAGTTGCCTTTGAATTTCAGTGTGTATCCCTTTTGAGCATGTATGGCTTCTGCTACTTGTTCTACATCACACCTCTTCCGGCAAACAGCGAAACGCTTTGACTCTTGAGTTTCTGCTGCACATTCCGACTTCCCATGCCCCCGTTGGCCAGAAATTCAGTTGCCTGTGAATTTCGGGTGATCCGCCTCTTGATGCATGTATGCTTCTGCTACGTGTTCTACATCACACTTCCTTCCGCAAACAGGCGAAACGCTTTGACTCGGTGAGTTTCTTCGCGGGCTTTCCGCCTTCGATGCCGCCAGTTGGCCGAAATTCAGTTGCCTTGGAATTTCGGGTGATCCCGTTGAGCAAGTATGGCTTCTGCTACTTGTTGCTACATCACCCTTCCTTCCGCACCCCCCCCCACAAAACAGCGAAACGCTTTAACTCGGTGAGTTTCGCGGCATTCCGGATTCGATGCCCCGGTTGCCGAAATTCAGTTGCCTTTGAATTTCCGGTGATCCCTCTTGAGGCATTTGTATGCTTCTGCTACTTGTTCTACATCACACTACCTTTCGGCAAATGGCAAAACGCTTTGACTCGGTGAGTTTCGGCGGCATTCCGACTTCGGTGGCCCTGTTTGCCGAAATTAATTGTGCCTTTGAATTTCGGGTGATCCCTCTTGAGCAATGTATGCTTCTGCTAAACTTGTTCTACATCACCTACCTTTCGCAAATGGCAAAAACGCATTGGACTCGGTGAGTTTCGCGGCATTCCGCCTTCGTTTTTATTTGGGGGGGGGTTTTGGCCCCGGTTGGCCAGAAATTCAGTTTGCCTTTGAATTTTGGGTGATCCCTCTTGAGGCATGTATTCTTCTGCTACTTGTTCTACATCAGCACTTCCTTCCGGCAAAACCTGCGAAATGCTTTGCGGCGGTGCGTTTCCGCGGCATTCGCGACTTCGGTGCCCCGGTTACCGAAATTCAGTTGCCTTTGAATTTCGGGTGATCGCCTATTGAGCATTTATGCTTCTGCTACTTGTTTCTACATCACACTTCTCATCCGCAAACAGCGAAACGGCTTTGACTTTGAGTTTCGCCGCATTCGCGCCTTCGATGCCCCGGTTGCCGAAATTCAGTTGCCCTTGAATTTCGGGTGATCCCTCCTTGAGCAATGTATGCTTCTGGCTACTTGTTCAACATCAGCACTTCCTTCCGCAAATGGCGAAACGCTTTGACCTCGGTGAGTTTCGCGGCATTCCGACTTCGATTGCCGCAGTTGTCGAAATTCAGTTGCCTTTGAATTTCGAGGAGGGGGGGGGGGGGGGGGGGGGGGGGGGGGGGGGATTGGGGGGGGGGGGCCCCTCTTGAGGGCATGTATGCTTCTGCTACTTGTTCTACATCACACTGCCCTTCCGCAAACAGCGAAACGCTTTGACTCGGTGAGTTTCGCGGCATTCCGCCTTCGATGCCGCCGGTTGCCGAAATTCAGTTGCCTTTGAATTTCGGGTGATCCCTGTTGAGGGCATGTATGCTTCTGCTACTTGTTCTACATCACCCTTCCTTCCGCAAACACGAAACGCTTTAACTCGGTGAGTTTCGGCGGTCATTCCGACTTCCGATGCCCGGTTGGCCGAAATTCAGTTGACCTTTGATTTTCGGGTGATCCCCTCTTGATCAATGTATGCTTCTGGGCTACAATGTTCTACATCACACTTCCTTCCGTAAATCAGCGAAACGATTTGACTCCGTGAGTTTCGCAGACATTCCGACTTCCATGCCCCGGTTGCCGAAATTCAGTGACGCTTGTGAATTTTGGGTGATCCGCTATCTTGAGCAAGTATGTCTTCTGCTACATGTTCTACATCACACTTCCTTCCACAAAACAGCGAAACGCTTTGACCCGGTGCATTTCACGGCATATCCGACCTCGGATGAGCCCCGGTTGCCGAAATTCAGTTGCCTTTTGAAATCTGCGGGTGATCCCTCTTGAGGGTATGTAAGCTTCTGCTACTTGTTCTACATCACACTTCCTTCTAGCAAAACGCGAAACGCTTTGACTCGGTGAGTTTCGCGGCAATCCGACTACCACTTCGTGGCCCCTGTAAGTCGAAATTCAGTTGTCCTTTGAATTTCGGTGTTTTGGATCCCTCTTGAGCAAGGTATGCTTCTGCTACGTGTTTCTACATCACACTTCCTTCCGCAAACATCGAAGACGCTTTGACTTCGGAGAGTTTCGCGGCATTCCGACTTCGATGCCTCTGGTTGCCGAAATTGAGGCTGCCTTCGAATTTCCGGTGATCCCTCTTGAGCATGTATGCTATACTGCTACTTGTTCTACATCACCTTCCTTCCGCCAACAGCGAAACGCTTTTACTCGGTGTTTTCGCTGCCATTCCGACTTCGATGCCCCGGTTGCCGAAATTCCAGTGGGCTTTGAACTTCGGGTGATCCCTCTTGAGCATGTAATCTTCTGCTACTATGTTCTACATCACACTTCCTTTCCGGCAAACAGCGAAACGCTTTAGACCGCGGTGAGTTTCACGGCATTCCTACTTCGATGCCCCGTTGGCCGAAATTCATGTTGCCTTTGAATTTCGGGTGATCCATTTCCTCCCCTCTTGAGCATGTAATGCTTCTTTCTACTTTTTCTACATCACACTTCCTTTCGCAAATGGCAAAACGCTTTAGACTCGGTGAGTTTCGCGGTAATTCCGACTTCGATGCCGCCGGTTGGCCGAAATTCAGGTGGCCTTTGAATTTCGGCGATCCCTGATTTAGTACTTAAAAAAAGTGCATGTATTTATCAAGGTTTTTTATATCATCATTTTTGGGGGCACTATGAAGTATCAATAACTCCCTTATCTAAAGAGGCATGTTTTATAATAACAACTTTGATATTATAAGATACCATAATTTATGGTAAATGCTCATCGTATATGCAGGCCGATCACATAAATAAAAGGATTGATTGATGAGTTTAAGTGATTGAAAGTTAAAGTACAAAGGAATGGCCAAACTTAGAAAAGAGATGTCGGATGCAGTCCAAACGCGAACATTGCTCGGAAATTGGATCATATCTGGAGCTCTAGATCTCGGATTTAGGTCCATTTTATATGGATGGAAAGGTAAGACAAAGGCCTACAACTTTCTTGAGGAGCCCAAGATCTAAGAAGGCCGTTTTGAAGTCCAATAATTGAAGTGAACAACGAAGAAGTCCGAAGCTGTCCAGCAGCCTAGACACTATTTAGTGATCAGCCCATATCTTGAGTTCTAGAAGTCCAAATGACCTCATCTATTTTTTTTGTTGGAAAGCTAGAGACAATTATCCTAGAACATTCCTAAGGATTCAGGGCAAATAATAGATGTTAGGCAATGACGTTATGTTCAGACAAGAAGATAAGGATTGTTCACCAAAGTCAAGATGTGGCCACCCACACATCAATTAGTTCAACAAATCAATAGTTTCCAAATTTTGGCCTATAAAAGGAGGCACTTACCATGTATTAAAGGCATCGCCTGGTTTTCGCAGATCAAGATCATGCTCTTGCTTTCTCTCTTTGTATTGGCTTATGTTTTGCTTTTCATTGATGTCAAGTTTATGCACTTAATTTCCTTTCCCTTTACTTAGTTAACTTCTTTCTCATTTATGTTCTTACCTTGTTCATTTATGTTTCTTTCTTTCATTATGTTATAGGCTAAGTTAATTATGTCAATGTGAAAAGGGTACACAAATGGATGTAAGAATAAGTATAATATAAACTTAACATGGACCTTAACGGTTGATACTAACATGTTTTATATTTGTTATCTTGTTCACTTTTAATACTTTGGGCTTGTTAAATGTTAAATCTAGATTTATGTTGTATAGACACTTGGTACAACAAATACTTGGTACTTTCTATAGCCGCATACTGTATGGTATATACCAACACACCTGAGTGCTAATGAAAGGGACTTGATTTG
This sequence comes from Populus alba x Populus x berolinensis, assembly GCA_029228515.1. Lineage (NCBI taxonomy): Eukaryota > Viridiplantae > Streptophyta > Magnoliopsida > Malpighiales > Salicaceae > Populus > Populus alba x Populus x berolinensis. The sequence goes on along the minus strand of CM055353.1, from coordinate 1,369,546 downwards.
TTGTTAACATAAGTTATAATCATGAATGCCTGGCCAACATTTAACAAGTATTAGGCTATAATTCCGAATAATATAACTAATTGTAATTCATGTTAAAAATTTATAATCTGATTGGAACCTCCTTTATGTGTGATTTCCAATTGAGTAATAAGAGTTTATATTCATACTAGTTTGAAGTACCGTTAGTGGATCTCTCTAACCTTGACATTCGTCTTTATCATTGGTTAATCCTTACATTAATCTTCCAACTCAAAGTTCTCATTGAATATCTTCATCTTCTTCTCATTACCACTTACTAATCTAACTCCTGATTGTTATTAATTATTATTATTATTATTTTATTGTTGTTATTTACATCATGTAATATATCCCTTTGATCTTTTCATAAACTCATTATATAGGCTGGAAACCTGTGACCCGGTCTTTTGGATCATTCTCAGGTGTAAACAACGCCACGTACTGAGTATTGTAATTATTATTGTTTTATTATTGTTGTTGTTGTTTTTTTGTTATTTATAATTTATACAATTAACCTCTCTGTGGTTCGACCCCGGTCTTGCCGGGTTATTTATTACTTCGACACTCCTGCACTTGGGAAAAGACATCAAGCTTTTGATCGTGTCAAGTTTTTGGCGTCGTTGCCGGGGAGGTAAATTCTTGTATAAATTATAATATTTAATTTATTTTCTCTTTCACTTTTCATTTTATCTAACTGTTGTTTTGTTTTGTTTTGTTTCTTTTCTTCTTTTCTTTTCTTCCTTTTATTCTTTTTTTACACGTGCATGCGAGTTTGGTCACGTACATTAAGTGGTCGACTTTGTAGGGTATCCTCATCATTTTCAGAAAATATGGCCGAAGAAGATAATCAATCGCTTCATAATGAGAATAATGAGAATAATCGTATGAGAACACTTAGAGACCACATGAATCCCACAAGAACAAGTGCACCCTCATGCATAGTTTTCCCTCCTGATGCATCTCATTTTAATTTTAAGCCAGGCATTATTCAACTTTTACCATCTTTTCATGGCTTAGACTTAGAAAATCCATACTTGCATTTAAGGGAATTTGTGGAGGTCTGTAATACATATAATAACTCTAATTGTAGCATGAACACCATTCGATTAAAGCTTTTTCCTTTTTCATTAAAAGATAAAGATAAAACATGGCCTATAAATAATTGAGACCAAGATCTATTCCGTCGCTTGGGATGTTATGCAACTAATAATTTTTAAAGAAGTTTTTTGCATATCACATGAACCTTTTTACCATTTTTACCAATGTTGGGATACGGTATCGCGATTTTGCATTAATTCTTGCCCACATCATGGTTTTGTAAACATGGAGAGTCTTGGTTTCACATTTTTATGACAGGTTTAAACACCTAGAGATAGGCAAAAGGTTTATTGATGTGCAATGGAAACTTTCGAAGTTAAAAGTCCCTAATGAAAAGCAAATGGATAGCAATTAGTACCGATTAAGTACCTTGACTTGTATAGCTGAAAATGCCTCAAAATTGGGGACACCACATGGTACTTATGAGGCACCAAGTAAAAACACAACTTCATACATCTAGTGGAGGTATGCACAACCTTAGGGGAGTTCATGACCTACCAAGCAAAGTTTGCATCTTTCTAGCTAGAAAAAGTCGAAAGCACTTTTGAATACTGAAAAAGATTGGTCAATTAAAATCTGGTCATAGACATTGTGTGTCATATCTGTGGAAAACAAGGAACACTTACAAATGATTGTCCAACTTAGCCTTCTTTTAAGGAATGCCTCCATGACTAAGCCCATGCTTTAAATCAGTTTTTCCAAAGACCTAACACCATAACCCATACTCCCCAAACGTATAACCCTGGTTGGAGATTTCCACCCCAAATTTCTGTTGGAAGAGTGATGCCTACAATGCACAAACTTCACAGCCACCGTTTCAAGCACACCATAATTTTCCAACAATCTCTATGGATTTTGCACCTCCTGATGCTCCACCTTCTAGAAGAAATTTTGGGGGAAACATTGCATTCCACTTCATTGAAAAGCAGGAGACAATCATCAACACTCAACTTGCTCAAAGCATGACAGATTTTTAAAGATGCTCTTGCCAAAATAATACATCTGCTTCTCAGTTTCCAAGAGAAAGGTAAGTTTCCATCTCAAACCACAGAGCAAAATCTAAAGGGGCAACTACAATGCAATTGCAAGTGGGTTCTGGAAGCCAACACATGGATCAAGTCAAATCGGTCATCACCTCTTCGTAGTAGGTAAGGTTATTGAGAAAACCCATTCTTGAACCTTTGTGAGAAAGATGATGAGTCTTAGATCTCTGAGAGGTATAGGAAGGGGGTTGAACCTGAACATTGGCAAAGAAAAAACTTGATTCACTATCCCAGCCATCTCAAATGCCATGCACTACATTCCTATGTTCTCATTGGCCATGACACAATACAGGAAGAGAAAAGTCAGTCACAACTCGGAAATCTTTGAAATTTTCAAACTAGGTATGGTAGGATCAATATACCTATTGTTTGATGCTTGATTTAAAACATAGTTCATTCGCTATGTGTCTAAAAATTTTGAAAGATCTGGGCACACTGTGAAGAGAAAACTGAATATGTGAAAAAGAAAGCCTTTTAAGGGCGAAACAAAGTAAGTGCCATTTCTTCAAAACATATAATGCTATTTGAAATATAAAGACCCTGGTTGTCCTACAATTTCATTGGCTTTATTAGAGAGAAACAGCAAAATTGAAAGAGCCTTACTATATCTGTGAGCTTATGTGATGAAATCGTTACTTGTCCCATATTCAGATGTATTTCAAAATGTCTCAATCTTAGGTGAGGATTAAAAGAATCCAATACGACTCTATAATCTCAATTTTACTTCGCTAGATAGAATCTGTAAAAGTGCCTAGAGGAATAGTTGAAGATGTGTTAGTACAAGGTTGATAAATTAATTTATTAACCCCTGGTAGATTTGTGTCTGTCTTTTGGATACTACAACCTGTTGAAGCATGTAATTCATTTCCTGTCATTTCTTAGACGACGTCCATTTCTTTGCCACTAAATCTAATGCATTGATTAATTGTAGGAATTGGAACTGATGAAGCTATATCATATTTGGAATAATCATGACTATTGGTGAGATGAAATATTTTCACATACAAATTTTACAAGCAACTCTAAGAGATGGAAAATAAATGAAGTTTACGAGGAATAGTTGGACTATTGTTGAAAAAAAAATATAGTTTTCATGATCTATTTCAAAACCAGCTTCCAGTGAAACTGTGATTGATGAATTCTGATGGATAATTGGTCAATATGGTCTACTTATTCAGGAATCAAAGGCATATGCAATTGGAGATCCACAAAATTTGAAGGAATTAGCGCAGCCATACGATCAATTGTAAGCCCATACCTTCAAGTGCTTCATAAATCCCACGCAAAACCTGAATTGAAGCGTTAACTCATTTATTCGTCAAATATCTCATTTTTGGGAGAAAAATGAAACTTATTCGCACGGTAATAATGCTCTTCCAAACTTAATGCACCATCACTGAAGGTAAGTTATTACAATGGAACTCTGAAAATGCACAAAAATGCATTAGGATGGACCATTGCAAGCTGACGAGTAAAGGAATTAGCCCTATTGATGTGCACCACAGAACTAAGGATTTATTTGGAGGAAAATGTCGATAAATCCCTCTAGAAGAATGCAACGAAGGCTTTAATCCTAAATAATTGAAAGAAGATTAGGTGAAAAATTGAAGTCATTAAGCTGCTAGATAATGGAATCATTTATCTATTTCTGACAGCAAATGGGTAAGTCCTACCCAAGTTGTACCCAAAAAGTCTGGAGTCACTGTGATAACGAATGAGAAAAATGAGTTAATTCCAACTAGGACTGTTACTGGTTGGCGCATGTGCATTGACTATAGGAAACTTAATTCAATGACTAGAAAAGATCATTTCCCTTTACCTTTCATGGATCAAATCCTAGAAAGAGTTGCAGGTCATGAATTTTATTGTTTCCTAGATGGCTATTCAGGTTACAATCAAATTGAAATTGCATTGGAAGATCAAGAGAAGACTACTTTCACATGTCCATTTGGTACTTTTGCATATCGAAGGATGCCTTTTGGATTATGTAATGCACCAGCCACGTTTCAAAGATGCATGCTTAGCATATTCAGTGATATGGTTGAACGTTTTCTTGAAATTTTTATGGATGATTTTTCTGTTTTTGGTGATTCATTTGATGATTGTTTGACTAACTTAGAAAAGGTTTTGAGCAGGTGTGAGAGAAGAATCTTGTACTGAATTGGGAAAAATGTCACTTTATGGTAACAAACGGCATTGTACTTGGTCACATTGTTTCATCGAAAGGAATTGAGGTTGACAAATCTAAAATCGAGTTAATTGCCAACTTACCAACACACAAAATCTGTTAAAGATGTTAGATCATTCTTAGGACATGCTGGTTTTTACAGAAGGTTCATCAAAGATTTTAGTGTAATATCTAAGCCCTTGAGTAACCTTCTAACAAAGGATAATATTTTTGAATGGACTGAACATTGTGAGGAAGCCTTTGTTAAACTTAAAAACTTGCTTACTTCTGCTCCTGTCATTCAACCTCCTGATTGGTCATTACCTTTTGAAATAATGTGTGAGCTAGTGATTATGCCGTGGGTGCTGTCTTGGGACAAAGAAAAGATAAGAAACCTTATGTGATTTACTATGCAAGTAAAACTTTAAATAGTGCTCAAATGAATTACACACCACTGAAAAAGAATTACTTGCAGTAGTATTTGCTTGTGACAAATTCAGATCTTATCTTGTTGGCTCACCTGTTGTTGTTTTTAGTGATCATGCAGCATTGAAATATCTTCTTTCTAAGAAAGATTCTAAGGCTAGATTGGTGCGGTGGATTTTGTTACTTCAAGAATTTGATATCACAATCAAAGACAAGAAAGGCACCGAAAATGTTGTTGCAGATCATTTGTCAAGATTGACAACAGATTCGAAATCTGACATCACACCAATCGATGACTACTTTCCTGATGAATCTTTATTTTCTGTCTCTACGATGCCTTGGTTTGCTAATATTGTTAATTTTCTTGTTTCAGGACAATTGCCAGCTCATTGGAGTACCCAAGACAAAAGAAAGTTCTTGAACGAAGTGAAGAACTTTTATTGGGATGACCCTTATTTATTCAAATATTGTCCTGATCAAATATTTCGAAGATGCATTCCTGACAATGAGGTAAGTAGTGTGTCATTAAATTTTGTCATTCTGAGGCATGTGGGGGTCATTTCTCATCAAGAAAGACAACTGCAAAAATCTTACAAAGTGGATTTTATTGGCCCACCATGTTCAAAGACTCACATGCATTCTGTAAGATTTGTGAAAATTGTCAAAAGTTGGGATCTATTTCAAACGTCACATGATGCCTTTAAATCCTATTCTTGTCATTGAGATCTTTGACTGTTGGGGTATAGATTTCATGGGTCCATTTCCTCCATCATTTGGTTTCTTGTACATATTGGTCGCAGTAGATTATGTTTCAAAATGGATAGAGGCAATTCCAAGTCGAAACAATGATCACAAAACAGTGATAAAGTTTTTGAAAGACAACATTTTAAGTCGATTTGGAATTCCTCGAGCCATGATAAGTGATGGTGGAACACATTTCTGCAACAAGCCATTTGCTTCTTTAATGAAGAAATATGGAATCACACACAAAGTTGCCACCCCTTATCACCCTCAGACAAGTGGACAAGTAGAGCTTGCTAATAGGGAGATCAAACAGATCTTGGAGAAAACAGTGAACCCTAATAGGAAAGACTGGTCTTTAAGACTTAATGATGCACTTTGGGCTTATCGAACTGCTTATAAAACATCATTAGGTATGTCACCTTATAGACTAGTCTATGGAAAACCTTGTCACTTGCCTGTGGAAATGGAAATTGAACATAAAGCTTATTGGGCTATTAAAGCTTTCAATTCAAACATTGATGATGCTAGTCAGCTGCGAAAATTGCAAATAAATGAGCTTGAGGAAATTAGAAATGATGCATATGACAATTCAAGAATTCATTAAAGCAAGAATCAAAGAGTTTCATGACAAGAAAATACTGAGAAAAACATTCAATGTTGGTCAAAAAGTCTTGCTTTATAATTCTCGACTCCATTTATTTCCTGGAAAACTAAGATCAAGATGGAGCGGTCCTTTTATTGTGAAACATGTGTATCCATATGGGGCCTGTGATATCGAGAATCCAAAGAATGGCAATGTTTTCAAGGTAAATGGGCATCGGTTGAAAGTTTATTTTGATAATTTTTTCAGTTGAAAATGACTCTACTGAATTGAGTGATCCTGTATATAAAGATTGATTCTTTTTCTCACATTGTTTTGTGTTTGTTTTGGTGTATCTTTTGTTTTGCTAGTTTCTCTCACCCGGTCAAATGGCGGATAACGGTACTCCGTGACTTAAGTCGGTTCTTTCAGTTTCCCATGATAACTGATATTCTGTATATAATTGTGCAATTCTCTACTCTTTCTTCTTTTTGAATCTCCCATCCAATTCTCATTTGAAAATGGACACCACTCTTGAAAAATTGAAAAAGTATTTTCCCGCTTCTGCCTCAGAATGCGATTACAAAATTTACCGTGCTAGGTGTGAAAGATTGAGGTTGTTAATGAATCATGGAATTCCTGAAGATATTCGCTGGCTAATTAGCAAAGGTCTCGATTATCAGGTGAGTCCTCCAATTCTTTCATTTCACACATGCCTGGACAGGTTAAAAGCACTTTTGCAAAGAAACGTCGTGCAAAACGACTGAAAGTCTGTCACAGATGTGCCAGATGGACTTGTAATGCGACATGTAGTTCTTTAGGAATGGTATCTGTAAACCGTGAAGATAAGATACAATTCATTAAGGATGGCCTGAGTAAGGGGTCTTTAGATAATCTTTTATTGACCCTTGAGACGCATCCTAGTGGAGATGTGCATCGTGTAATTCATGATTTATGGCCACAATTCATAAAGAACATGATCGACTTAGTCTTGGGAATCTGACTAAAAAAGACCCTGTTTGCCAGTTTTTTAAGAAAACTGGATGGGAAGCGCTTATCCCCGACCCATAGAGGCGTTTAAGCGTTCTTGGACGTAAAACCAAGGAAGATGTGAGCCACAATCACAACTACCTGTACATACATGCTTTGTCATAATAATTAAATACAGAGAGAGTGTGAGACTACAGCTGGCCTACATATAGGTGGTATGATTGCATTTTCACTTTTTCATCTATAAATTCTTCTTTCCTTCCCTTCATTTCTACTCATCCCATACATTCATCAAATATAGAAGTGTGTAGAAATGGCAGGTTCCTCAAGTCATCACATAAAAATTATTTGTGTTTTCGGTGGATCCAGTCCTGGGAAAGAAAAAGAGTTTTTAGAATCAGCAAATCATCTTGGTCAGGTACTAGCTGAGAGAAAAGTCATTTAGTGTATGGGGGAGGCAGCCTTGGGTTAATGGGAGGTGTTTCAATGGCTGCATTTTTAGGAGGCAGTCAAGTTTTGGGGGTTGTCCCAAAGCTTTAGCAACTGGGGACATCATTGGAAAAACATTGGAGAGGAACTACAGGTCCCAACAATGTCTGACCGACTGAATACCATGTTTAACCATGATGATGCCTTCATTGCTTTACCAGGTGGTCTGGGCACATTGGAAGAGATCTTTCATATTTCATCTTGGGCCCAACTGCACATTCACCATAAACCTATAGT
>CM055353.1:1328046-1361654 GCA_029228515.1 Populus alba x Populus x berolinensis | reverse complement strand
AAACGCTTTGACTCGGAGTTTCGCGGCATTCCGACTTCGATGCCCCGTTGCCGAAATTCAGTTGCCTTTGAATTTCGGTGATCCCTCTTGAGCATGTATGCTTCTGCTACTTGTTCTACATCACACTTCCTTCCGCAAACGGCGAAACGCTTTGACTCGGTGAGTTTCGCGGCATTCCGACTTCGATGCCCCGGTTGCCGAAATTCAGTTGCCTTTGAATTTCGGTGATGACCCTCTTGAGCATGTTATGCTTCTGCTACTTCATCTACAAACACACTTTCCTCCCGCAAACGGCGAAACGCTTTGACTCGGTCAGTTTTCCTCCCGGCATTTCCGACTTCGATGCCCCATAGCCGCAAAAATTCAGTTGCCTTTGAATTTCGGGTTGATCCCTCTTGCGAGCATATATGCTTATGCTACTTGTTCAACACCACACTTCCTTCCGCAAAGGGCGTAATCGCTTTGACTCGGACAGTTTCGCGACAGCTCTTTCCTAGTACTACTCGATGCCAGGTTGCCGAAATTTAGTTGCCCCTATGAATTAGGGGTGATCCCTCATGAGCAGGTATGCTTCTGCTACTTGTTCTAACATCAGACTTCTTCCCGCAATGGCGAAACGCTTTGACTCGTGGAAGTTTTGTTTCCCGAGGCAATTGCTACTCTTCGATCCCTCGGTTGCCGAAATTTAGTTGCCTATGAATTTTGGGTGATCCCTCTTTGAGCATGTATGCATCCTGCCTAACTTGTTCTACATCACACTTCTTTCCGCAAAGGGCGTAACGCTTTGACTTTTTTTTTTTTTCCCACTTTTTACCCCCCCCGGTGAGTTTTCCGGCATTCCTACTATCGATGCCCACCGGTGGCCGAAATTGAGTTGCCTATGAAATTTTGGGGTGATCCCTCTTGAGCATGTATGCTTCTGCGAGTTATTCTACATAGAGACTTCTTTCTTCCGCAAACGGCGAAACGCTTTTGACTCCGGTGAGTTTCCCAGGTGGCCCCCATTGTTTCCTACTTCGAATGCCCGGGTTCCGAAATTCAGTTGCCATTGAATTTCGGGTGATTCCCTCTTGAAGCATGTATGCCTTCTGCTACTTGTTCTACATCATCACACTTCCTTCCGCAAACGGCGCAACGTATTGACTCTATTAGTTTCTGCTGGCATTCCGACGTCGATGCCGCCGGTTTGCCGAAATTCCTGTTGCCTTTATGAATTTTCGGTGAATCCTCTCTAAGAGCATGTACGCTTCTTGCTACTTGTTTCCTAACATCACAAGTTCCTTCACGCAAACGGCGAAACGCTTTGAGTCGATGGAGTTTTTTCGCGCGCATTTCCATCGTCGATGCAAACACAACCGGTTGCCGACTTTCCAGTTGCCTTTGAATTTCGAGTGATGCCTCTTGAGCATGTATGCCTTCTGCTGACTATCCTTCTAGATCAGACTTCGGCTCACCGCCACACGGCGAAACTCTATACCTCGGTTCAGTTTTCCCGGCATTCCGACTTTCAATGCCCCAGTTCCCAAAATTCCACGATGCCTTTGAATTTCGGGAGAATCCCTCCTGGAGCAAGTATGCTTCTGCTACTTGTTCTACATCACACTTCCTTTCCGCAAATGGCGTAACGCTTTGACTCGTTGAGTTTCGCGGCATTCCGACTAAATCCCGATGCCCAGATTTGCCGATAATCTTCCAGTAGCCTTTGAATTTCGGGGTGATCACCTCTTGAGCATGTATGCTTCTTCTGCTAACTTGTTCTACATCAGACTTCCTTCCGCAAAGGGCGAAACGCTTTGACTCGGTGGAGTTTCACCGCATTCCTAATTCGATGCCCCGGTTGCCGAAATTTAAGGTTTTGCCTATGAATTTCGGGTGATCCCTTCATGAGCATGTATGCTTCGGCTAATACTTCTTCTTACATCAGACATTTCTTCCGCAAATGGCGAAACGCTTTGACATTCGGTGAGTTTTTTTCGCGGCATTTCCCATACTTCGATTCCCGGGTTGCCGAAATTCAGTTGCCTATGAATTTTCGGGTGATACCCCTCGTTGAGCATTGTATGCTTCTGCTACTTGTTCTACACCACAACTTCTTCATCAGCAAAGTCTAAACGCTTTGACCTTCGATGATTTTCGCGGTATTCCGACGTCGATACCCCCGGTTGCCGAAATTCAGTTGCCTTTGAAATTTCGGGTGATCCCTCTTGAGCATGTATGCTGCCTGCTATACTTGTTCTAACATCACACTTTCCTTCCGCAAACGGCGTAACGCTTTTTCTCGGTTGAGTTTCGCGGCATTCCGACATCCGATTGCCCCGGTTGCCGAATTGTTCAGTTAGCCCCTATGAATTTTCGTGGGTGAATCCTTCTTGAGCATGTATGCATCTGCCTACACTATCATCTACATCTCACTTCCTCCCGCAAACGGCGAAACGCTTTGAGTCGGTCAAATTTTCCACGGCAGTGTTTTCCCGACTTCGATGCCACCTTTGCCCAAAAATTCCAGATTGCCTTTGAATTTCCCGGTGATCCCTCTTGAGCATGTATAGCCTCTGCTACTTCTTCTACAGCACAACTTCCTCCCGCCACACGGTGAAAACGCTTTGACTCGGAGAGTTTCCGCGGTATTCCGACGATCGATTCCCCGGTTGCCGAATTTCAGTTGCCTTTTGAATTTCGGGTGATCCCTCTTGAGCAAGTATGCTTCTGCAACTTTGTTCTACATCACACTCCTTCCGCAAACGGCGTAAGCGCTTTGTCCTCGGTGAGTTTCGCGGCATTCCGACATCGGATGCCCCTGTTCGCCGAATTGCAGTTGCCTTTGAATTTCCGGGGTGATCCCTCTTGAGCATGTATGCATCTGCTAACTTCTTCTACATCACACGTCCCTCCGCAAACTGGCGAAACGCTTTGTCTCGGGTCCAGTTCCGCGGCATTGTCCGAGACTTCCGATGGCCCACGTTGCCAAAATACAGTTGCCTTTGAATTTCGGGTGAATCCCCTCTTGAGCATGTATTGCTTCTGCTACCTTCTCTACATTCACACTTCTTCCTCCCAGCACACGGTGAAACGCTTTGACTCGGACACACATTACGCTGGCATTCCGACGTCGATTCCCCCGGTTGCCGAATTTCAGTTGCCTTTGAATTTCGGGTGATGACTCTTGAGCATGTTAATGCCTTCAGCTAACTCTCTTCTACATCACACTTTCCTCCCGCAAACAGGCGAAACGCTTTTTAGACTCGGTCAAGTTTTTTTCCCGGCATTGCCGACTTCGATGCCCAGGTTGCCCAAAATTTCCGTTGCCTTTGAATTTCGGGGTGATTCCCTCCTTAGCATGTATGCTTCTGCTACTTGTTCTACATCAGACTTCTTCCGCAAACGGCGAAACGCTTTGACTCGGTGAGTTTCGCGGCATTCCGACTTCGATGCCCCGGTTGCCGAAATTCAGTTGCCTTTGAATTTCGGGTGATCCCTCTTGAGCATGTATGCTTCTGCTACTTGTTCTACATCAGACTTCTTCCGCAAACGGCGAAACGCTTTGACTCGGTGAGTTTCGCGGCATTCCGACTTCGATGCCCCGGTTGCCGAAATTCAGTTGCCTTTGAATTTCGGGTGATCCCTCTTGAGCATGTATGCTTCTGCTACTTGTTCTACATCAGACTTCCTTCCGCAAACGGCGAAACGCTTTGACTCGGTGAGTTTCGCGGCATTCCGACTTCGATGCCCCGGTTGCCGAAATTCAGTTGCCTTTGAATTTCGGGTGATCCCTCTTGAGCATGTATGCTTCTGCTACTTGTTCTACATCAGACTTCTTCCGCAAACGGCGAAACGCTTTGACTCGGTGAGTTTCGCGGCATTCCGACTTCGATGCCCCGGTTGCCGAAATTCAGTTGCCTTTGAATTTCGGGTGATCCCTCTTGAGCATGTATGCTTCTGCTACTTGTTCTACATCAGACTTCTTCCGCAAACGGCGAAACGCTTTGACTCGGTGAGTTTCGCGGCATTCCGACTTCGATGCCCCGGTTGCCGAAATTCAGTTGCCTTTGAATTTCGGGTGATCCCTCTTGAGCATGTATGCTTCTGCTACTTGTTCTACATCAGACTTCCTTCCGCAAACGGCGAAACGCTTTGACTCGGTGAGTTTCGCGGCATTCCGACTTCGATGCCCCGGTTGCCGAAATTCAGTTGCCTTTGAATTTCGGGTGATCCCTCTTGAGCATGTATGCTTCTGCTACTTGTTCTACATCAGACTTCTTCCGCAAACGGCGAAACGCTTTGACTCGGTGAGTTTCGCGGCATTCCGACTTCGATGCCCCGGTTGCCGAAATTCAGTTGCCTTTGAATTTCGGTGATCCCTCTTGAGCATGTATGCTTCTGCTACTTGTTCTACATCAGACTTCTTCCGCAAACGGCGAAACGCTTTGACTCGGTGAGTTTCGCGGCATTCCGACTTCGATGCCCCGGTTGCCGAAATTCAGTTGCCTTTGAATTTCGGGTGATCCCTCTTGAGCATGTATGCTTCTGCTACTTGTTCTACATCAGACTTCTTCCGCAAACGGCGAAACGCTTTGACTCGGTGAGTTTCGCGGCATTCCGACTTCGATGCCCCGGTTGCCGAAATTCAGTTGCCTTTGAATTTCGGGTGATCCCTCTTGAGCATGTATGCTTCTGCTACTTGTTCTACATCAGACTTCCTTCCGCAAACGGCGAAACGCTTTGACTCGGTGAGTTTCGCGGCATTCCGACTTCGATGCCCCGGTTGCCGAAATTCAGTTGCCTTTGAATTTCGGGTGATCCCTCTTGAGCATGTATGCTTCTGCTACTTGTTCTACATCAGACTTCTTCCGCAAACGGCGAAACGCTTTGACTCGGTGAGTTTCGCGGCATTCCGACTTCGATGCCCCGGTTGCCGAAATTCAGTTGCCTTTGAATTTCGGGTGATCCCTCTTGAGCATGTATGCTTCTGCTACTTGTTCTACATCAGACTTCTTCCGCAAACGGCGAAACGCTTTGACTCGGTGAGTTTCGCGGCATTCCGACTTCGATGCCCCGGTTGCCGAAATTCAGTTGCCTTTGAATTTCGGGTGATCCCTCTTGAGCATGTATGCTTCTGCTACTTGTTCTACATCAGACTTCCTTCCGCAAACGGCGAAACGCTTTGACTCGGTGAGTTTCGCGGCATTCCGACTTCGATGCCCCGGTTGCCGAAATTCAGTTGCCTTTGAATTTCGGGTGATCCCTCTTGAGCATGTATGCTTCTGCTACTTGTTCTACATCACACTTCTTCCGCAAACGGCGAAACGCTTTGACTCGGTGAGTTTCGCGGCATTCCGACTTCGATGCCCGGTTGCCGAAATTCAGTTGCCTTTGAATTTCGGGTGATCCCTCTTGAGCATGTATGCTTCTGCTACTTGTTCTACATCAGACTTCTTCCGCAAACGGCGAAACGCTTTGACTCGGTGAGTTTCGCGGCATTCCGACTTCGATGCCCCGGTTGCCGAAATTCAGTTGCCTTTGAATTTCGGGTGATCCCTCTTGAGCATGTATGCTTCTGCTACTTGTTCTACATCAGACTTCCTTCCGCAAACGGCGAAACGCTTTGACTCGGTGAGTTTCGCGGCATTCCGACTTCGATGCCCCGGTTGCCGAAATTCAGTTGCCTTTGAATTTCGGGTGATCCCTCTTGAGCATGTATGCTTCTGCTACTTGTTCTACATCAGACTTCCTTCCGCAAACGGCGAAACGCTTTGACTCGGTGAGTTTCGCGGCATTCCGACTTCGATGCCCCGGTTGCCGAAATTCAGTTGCCTTTGAATTTCGGGTGATCCCTCTTGAGCATGTATGCTTCTGCTACTTGTTCTACATCACACTTCTTCCGCAAACGGCGAAACGCTTTGACTCGGTGAGTTTCGCGGCATTCCGACTTCGATGCCCCGGTTGCCGAAATTCAGTTGCCTTTGAATTTCGGGTGATCCCTCTTGAGCATGTATGCTTCTGCTACTTGTTCTACATCAGACTTCTTCCGCAAACGGCGAAACGCTTTGACTCGGTGAGTTTCGCGGCATTCCGACTTCGATGCCCCGGTTGCCGAAATTCAGTTGCCTTTGAATTTCGGGTGATCCCTCTTGAGCATGTATGCTTCTGCTACTTGTTCTACATCAGACTTCTTCCGCAAACGGCGAAACGCTTTGACTCGGTGAGTTTCGCGGCATTCCGACTTCGATGCCCCGGTTGCCGAAATTCAGTTGCCTTTGAATTTCGGGTGATCCCTCTTGAGCATGTATGCTTCTGCTACTTGTTCTACATCAGACTTCTTCCGCAAACGGCGAAACGCTTTGACTCGGTGAGTTTCGCGGCATTCCGACTTCGATGCCCCGGTTGCCGAAATTCAGTTGCCTTTGAATTTCGGGTGATCCCTCTTGAGCATGTATGCTTCTGCTACTTGTTCTACATCAGACTTCTTCCGCAAACGGCGAAACGCTTTGACTCGGTGAGTTTCGCGGCATTCCGACTTCGATGCCCCGGTTGCCGAAATTCAGTTGCCTTTGAATTTCGGGTGATCCCTCTTGAGCATGTATGCTTCTGCTACTTGTTCTACATCAGACTTCTTCCGCAAACGGCGAAACGCTTTGACTCGGTGAGTTTCGCGGCATTCCGACTTCGATGCCCCGGTTGCCGAAATTCAGTTGCCTTTGAATTTCGGGTGATCCCTCTTGAGCATGTATGCTTCTGCTACTTGTTCTACATCAGACTTCTTCCGCAAACGGCGAAACGCTTTGACTCGGTGAGTTTCGCGGCATTCCGACTTCGATGCCCCGGTTGCCGAAATTCAGTTGCCTTTGAATTTCGGGTGATCCCTCTTGAGCATGTATGCTTCTGCTACTTGTTCTACATCAGACTTCCTTCCGCAAACGGCGAAACGCTTTGACTCGGTGAGTTTCGCGGCATTCCGACTTCGATGCCCCGGTTGCCGAAATTCAGTTGCCTTTGAATTTCGGGTGATCCCTCTTGAGCATGTATGCTTCTGCTACTTGTTCTACATCAGACTTCTTCCGCAAACGGCGAAACGCTTTGACTCGGTGAGTTTCGCGGCATTCCGACTTCGATGCCCCGGTTGCCGAAATTCAGTTGCCTTTGAATTTCGGGTGATCCCTCTTGAGCATGTATGCTTCTGCTACTTGTTCTACATCAGACTTCTTCCGCAAACGGCGAAACGCTTTGACTCGGTGAGTTTCGCGGCATTCCGACTTCGATGCCCCGGTTGCCGAAATTCAGTTGCCTTTGAATTTCGGGTGATCCCTCTTGAGCATGTATGCTTCTGCTACTTGTTCTACATCAGACTTCCTTCCGCAAACGGCGAAACGCTTTGACTCGGTGAGTTTCGCGGCATTCCGACTTCGATGCCCCG
Source organism: Populus alba x Populus x berolinensis (assembly GCA_029228515.1). NCBI lineage: Eukaryota > Viridiplantae > Streptophyta > Magnoliopsida > Malpighiales > Salicaceae > Populus > Populus alba x Populus x berolinensis. The sequence goes on along the minus strand of CM055353.1, from coordinate 1,354,243 downwards.
GTTGCCGAAATTCAGTTGCCTTTGAATTTCGGGTGATCCCTCTTGAGCATGTATGCTTCTGCTACTTGTTCTACATCAGACTTCTTCCGCAAACGGCGAAACGCTTTGACTCGGTGAGTTTCGCGGCATTCCGACTTCGATGCCCCGGTTGCCGAAATTCAGTTGCCTTTGAATTTCGGGTGATCCCTCTTGAGCATGTATGCTTCTGCTACTTGTTCTACATCAGACTTCCTTCCGCAAACGGCGAAACGCTTTGACTCGGTGAGTTTCGCGGCATTCCGACTTCGATGCCCCGGTTGCCGAAATTCAGTTGCCTTTGAATTTCGGGTGATCCCTCTTGAGCATGTATGCTTCTGCTACTTGTTCTACATCAGACTTCTTCCGCAAACGGCGAAACGCTTTGACTCGGTGAGTTTCGCGGCATTCCGACTTCGATGCCCCGGTTGCCGAAATTCAGTTGCCTTTGAATTTCGGGTGATCCCTCTTGAGCATGTATGCTTCTGCTACTTGTTCTACATCAGACTTCTTCCGCAAACGGCGAAACGCTTTGACTCGGTGAGTTTCGCGGCATTCCGACTTCGATGCCCCGGTTGCCGAAATTCAGTTGCCTTTGAATTTCGGGTGATCCCTCTTGAGCATGTATGCTTCTGCTACTTGTTCTACATCAGACTTCTTCCGCAAACGGCGAAACGCTTTGACTCGGTGAGTTTCGCGGCATTCCGACTTCGATGCCCCGGTTGCCGAAATTCAGTTGCCTTTGAATTTCGGGTGATCCCTCTTGAGCATGTATGCTTCTGCTACTTGTTCTACATCAGACTTCTTCCGCAAACGGCGAAACGCTTTGACTCGGTGAGTTTCGCGGCATTCCGACTTCGATGCCCCGGTTGCCGAAATTCAGTTGCCTTTGAATTTCGGGTGATCCCTCTTGAGCATGTATGCTTCTGCTACTTGTTCTACATCAGACTTTCTTCCGCAAACGGCGAAACGCTTTGACTCGGTGAGTTTCGCGGCATTCCGACTTCGATGCCCCGGTTGCCGAAATTCAGTTGCCTTTGAATTTCGGGTGATCCCTCTTGAGCATGTATGCTTCTGCTACTTGTTCTACATCAGACTTCTTCCGCAAACGGCGAAACGCTTTGACTCGGTGAGTTTCGCGGCATTCCGACTTCGATGCCCCGGTTGCCGAAATTCAGTTGCCTTTGAATTTCGGGTGATCCCTCTTGAGCATGTATGCTTCTGCTACTTGTTCTACATCAGACTTTCTTCCGCAAACGGCGAAACGCTTTGACTCGGTGAGTTTCGCGGCATTCCGACTTCGATGCCCCGGTTGCCGAAATTCAGTTGCCTTTGAATTTCGGGTGATCCCTCTTGAGCATGTATGCTTCTGCTACTTGTTCTACATCAGACTTCTTCCGCAAACGGCGAAACGCTTTGACTCGGTGAGTTTCGCGGCATTCCGACTTCGATGCCCCGGTTGCCGAAATTCAGTTGCCTTTGAATTTCGGGTGATCCCTCTTGAGCATGTATGCTTCTGCTACTTGTTCTACATCAGACTTCTTCCGCAAACGGCGAAACGCTTTGACTCGGTGAGTTTCGCGGCATTCCGACTTCGATGCCCCGTTGCCGAAATTCAGTTGCCTTTGAATTTCGGGTGATCCCTCTTGAGCATGTATGCTTCTGCTACTTGTTCTACATCAGACTTCTTCCGCAAACGGCGAAACGCTTTGACTCGGTGAGTTTCGCGGCATTCCGACTTCGATGCCCCGGTTGCCGAAATTCAGTTGCCTTTGAATTTCGGGTGATCCCTCTTGAGCATGTATGCTTCTGCTACTTGTTCTACATCAGACTTCTTCCGCAAACGGCGAAACGCTTTGACTCGGTGAGTTTCGCGGCATTCCGACTTCGATGCCCCGGTTGCCGAAATTCAGTTGCCTTTGAATTTCGGGTGATCCCTCTTGAGCATGTATGCTTCTGCTACTTGTTCTACATCAGACTTCTTCCGCAAACGGCGAAACGCTTTGACTCGGTGAGTTTCGCGGCATTCCGACTTCGATGCCCCGGTTGCCGAAATTCAGTTGCCTTTGAATTTCGGGTGATCCCTCTTGAGCATGTATGCTTCTGCTACTTGTTCTACATCAGACTTCTTTCCGCAAACGGCGAAACGCTTTGACTCGGTGAGTTTCGCGGCATTCCGACTTCGATGCCCCGGTTGCCGAAATTCAGTTGCCTTTGAATTTCGGGTGATCCCTCTTGAGCATGTATGCTTCTGCTACTTGTTCTACATCAGACTTCTTCCGCAAACGGCGAAACGCTTTGACTCGGTGAGTTTCGCGGCATTCCGACTTCGATGCCCCGGTTGCCGAAATTCAGTTGCCTTTGAATTTCGGGTGATCCCTCTTGAGCATGTATGCTTCTGCTACTTGTTCTACATCAGACTTCTTCCGCAAACGGCGAAACGCTTTGACTCGGTGAGTTTCGCGGCATTCCGACTTCGATGCCCCGGTTGCCGAAATTCAGTTGCCTTTGAATTTCGGGTGATCCCTCTTGAGCATGTATGCTTCTGCTACTTGTTCTACATCAGACTTCTTCCGCAAACGGCGAAACGCTTTGACTCGGTGAGTTTCGCGGCATTCCGACTTCGATGCCCCGGTTGCCGAAATTCAGTTGCCTTTGAATTTCGGGTGATCCCTCTTGAGCATGTATGCTTCTGCTACTTGTTCTACATCAGACTTCTTCCGCAAACGGCGAAACGCTTTGACTCGGTGAGTTTCGCGGCATTCCGACTTCGATGCCCCGGTTGCCGAAATTCAGTTGCCTTTGAATTTCGGGTGATCCCTCTTGAGCATGTATGCTTCTGCTACTTGTTCTACATCAGACTTCTTCCGCAAACGGCGAAACGCTTTGACTCGGTGAGTTTCGCGGCATTCCGACTTCGATGCCCCGGTTGCCGAAATTCAGTTGCCTTTGAATTTCGGGTGATCCCTCTTGAGCATGTATGCTTCTGCTACTTGTTCTACATCAGACTTCTTCCGCAAACGGCGAAACGCTTTGACTCGGTGAGTTTCGCGGCATTCCGACTTCGATGCCCCGGTTGCCGAAATTCAGTTGCCTTTGAATTTCGGGTGATCCCTCTTGAGCATGTATGCTTCTGCTACTTGTTCTACATCAGACTTCTTCCGCAAACGGCGAAACGCTTTGACTCGGTGAGTTTCGCGGCATTCCGACTTCGATGCCCCGGTTGCCGAAATTCAGTTGCCTTTGAATTTCGGGTGATCCCTCTTGAGCATGTATGCTTCTGCTACTTGTTCTACATCAGACTTCTTCCGCAAACGGCGAAACGCTTTGACTCGGTGAGTTTCGCGGCATTCCGACTTCGATGCCCCGGTTGCCGAAATTCAGTTGCCTTTGAATTTCGGGTGATCCCTCTTGAGCATGTATGCTTCTGCTACTTGTTCTACATCAGACTTCTTCCGCAAACGGCGAAACGCTTTGACTCGGTGAGTTTCGCGGCATTCCGACTTCGATGCCCCGGTTGCCGAAATTCAGTTGCCTTTGAATTTCGGGTGATCCCTCTTGAGCATGTATGCTTCTGCTACTTGTTCTACATCAGACTTCTTCCGCAAACGGCGAAACGCTTTGACTCGGTGAGTTTCGCGGCATTCCGACTTCGATGCCCCGGTTGCCGAAATTCAGTTGCCTTTGAATTTCGGGTGATCCCTCTTGAGCATGTATGCTTCTGCTACTTGTTCTACATCAGACTTCTTCCGCAAACGGCGAAACGCTTTGACTCGGTGAGTTTCGCGGCATTCCGACTTCGATGCCCCGGTTGCCGAAATTCAGTTGCCTTTGAATTTCGGGTGATCCCTCTTGAGCATGTATGCTTCTGCTACTTGTTCTACATCAGACTTCTTCCGCAAACGGCGAAACGCTTTGACTCGGTGAGTTTCGCGGCATTCCGACTTCGATGCCCCGGTTGCCGAAATTCAGTTGCCTTTGAATTTCGGGTGATCCCTCTTGAGCATGTATGCTTCTGCTACTTGTTCTACATCAGACTTCTTCCGCAAACGGCGAAACGCTTTGACTCGGTGAGTTTCGCGGCATTCCGACTTCGATGCCCCGGTTGCCGAAATTCAGTTGCCTTTGAATTTCGGGTGATCCCTCTTGAGCATGTATGCTTCTGCTACTTGTTCTACATCAGACTTCTTCCGCAAACGGCGAAACGCTTTGACTCGGTGAGTTTCGCGGCATTCCGACTTCGATGCCCCGGTTGCCGAAATTCAGTTGCCTTTGAATTTCGGGTGATCCCTCTTGAGCATGTATGCTTCTGCTACTTGTTCTACATCAGACTTCTTCCGCAAACGGCGAAACGCTTTGACTCGGTGAGTTTCGCGGCATTCCGACTTCGATGCCCCGGTTGCCGAAATTCAGTTGCCTTTGAATTTCGGGTGATCCCTCTTGAGCATGTATGCTTCTGCTACTTGTTCTACATCAGACTTCTTCCGCAAACGGCGAAACGCTTTGACTCGGTGAGTTTCGCGGCATTCCGACTTCGATGCCCCGGTTGCCGAAATTCAGTTGCCTTTGAATTTCGGGTGATCCCTCTTGAGCATGTATGCTTCTGCTACTTGTTCTACATCAGACTTCTTCCGCAAACGGCGAAACGCTTTGACTCGGTGAGTTTCGCGGCATTCCGACTTCGATGCCCCGGTTGCCGAAATTCAGTTGCCTTTGAATTTCGGGTGATCCCTCTTGAGCATGTATGCTTCTGCTACTTGTTCTACATCAGACTTCTTCCGCAAACGGCGAAACGCTTTGACTCGGTGAGTTTCGCGGCATTCCGACTTCGATGCCCCGGTTGCCGAAATTCAGTTGCCTTTGAATTTCGGGTGATCCCTCTTGAGCATGTATGCTTCTGCTACTTGTTCTACATCAGACTTCTTCCGCAAACGGCGAAACGCTTTGACTCGGTGAGTTTCGCGGCATTCCGACTTCGATGCCCCGGTTGCCGAAATTCAGTTGCCTTTGAATTTCGGGTGATCCCTCTTGAGCATGTATGCTTCTGCTACTTGTTCTACATCAGACTTCTTCCGCAAACGGCGAAACGCTTTGACTCGGTGAGTTTCGCGGCATTCCGACTTCGATGCCCCGGTTGCCGAAATTCAGTTGCCTTTGAATTTCGGGTGATCCCTCTTGAGCATGTATGCTTCTGCTACTTGTTCTACATCAGACTTCTTCCGCAAACGGCGAAACGCTTTGACTCGGTGAGTTTCGCGGCATTCCGACTTCGATGCCCCGGTTGCCGAAATTCAGTTGCCTTTGAATTTCGGGTGATCCCTCTTGAGCATGTATGCTTCTGCTACTTGTTCTACATCAGACTTCTTCCGCAAACGGCGAAACGCTTTGACTCGGTGAGTTTCGCGGCATTCCGACTTCGATGCCCCGGTTGCCGAAATTCAGTTGCCTTTGAATTTCGGGTGATCCCTCTTGAGCATGTATGCTTCTGCTACTTGTTCTACATCAGACTTCTTCCGCAAACGGCGAAACGCTTTGACTCGGTGAGTTTCGCGGCATTCCGACTTCGATGCCCCGGTTGCCGAAATTCAGTTGCCTTTGAATTTCGGGTGATCCCTCTTGAGCATGTATGCTTCTGCTACTTGTTCTACATCAGACTTCCTTCCGCAAACGGCGAAACGCTTTGACTCGGTGAGTTTCGCGGCATTCCGACTTCGATGCCCCGGTTGCCGAAATTCAGTTGCCTTTGAATTTCGGGTGATCCCTCTTGAGCATGTATGCTTCTGCTACTTGTTCTACATCAGACTTCTTCCGCAAACGGCGAAACGCTTTGACTCGGTGAGTTTCGCGGCATTCCGACTTCGATGCCCCGGTTGCCGAAATTCAGTTGCCTTTGAATTTCGGGTGATCCCTCTTGAGCATGTATGCTTCTGCTACTTGTTCTACATCAGACTTCTTCCGCAAACGGCGAAACGCTTTGACTCGGTGAGTTTCGCGGCATTCCGACTTCGATGCCCCGGTTGCCGAAATTCAGTTGCCTTTGAATTTCGGGTGATCCCTCTTGAGCATGTATGCTTCTGCTACTGTTCTACACACTTCTTCCGCAAACGGCGAAACGCTTTGACTCGGTGAGTTTCGCGGCATTCCGACTTCGATGCCCCGGTTGCCGAAATTCAGTTGCCTTTGAATTTCGGGTGATCCCTCTTGAGCATGTATGCTTCTGCTACTTGTTCTACATCACACTTCTTCCGCAAACGGCGAAACGCTTTGACTCGGTGAGTTTCGCGGCATTCCGACTTCGATGCCCCGGTTGCCGAAATTCAGTTGCCTTTGAATTTCGGGTGATCCCTCTTGAGCATGTATGCTTCTGCTACTTGTTCTACATCAGACTTCCTTCCGCAAACGGCGAAACGCTTTGACTCGGTGAGTTTCGCGGCATTCCGACTTCGATGCCCCGGTTGCCGAAATTCAGTTGCCTTTGAATTTCGGGTGATCCCTCTTGAGCATGTATGCTTCTGCTACTTGTTCTACATCAGACTTTCTTCCGCAAACGGCGAAACGCTTTGACTCGGTGAGTTTCGCGGCATTCCGACTTCGATGCCCCGGTTGCCGAAATTCAGTTGCCTTTGAATTTCGGGTGATCCCTCTTGAGCATGTATGCTTCTGCTACTTGTTCTACATCAGACTTTCTTCCGCAAACGGCGAAACGCTTTGACTCGGTGAGTTTCGCGGCATTCCGACTTCGATGCCCCGGTTGCCGAAATTCAGTTGCCTTTGAATTTCGGGTGATCCCTCTTGAGCATGTATGCTTCTGCTACTTGTTCTACATCACACTTCTTCCGCAAACGGCGAAACGCTTTGACTCGGTGAGTTTCGCGGCATTCCGACTTCGATGCCCGGTTGCCGAAATTCAGTTGCCTTTGAATTTCGGGTGATCCCTCTTGAGCATGTATGCTTCTGCTACTTGTTCTACATCAGACTTCTTCCGCAAACGGCGAAACGCTTTGACTCGGTGAGTTTCGCGGCATTCCGACTTCGATGCCCCGGTTGCCGAAATTCAGTTGCCTTTGAATTTCGGGTGATCCCTCTTGAGCATGTATGCTTCTGCTACTTGTTCTACATCAGACTTCTTCCGCAAACGGCGAAACGCTTTGACTCGGTGAGTTTCGCGGCATTCCGACTTCGATGCCCCGGTTGCCGAAATTCAGTTGCCTTTGAATTTCGGGTGATCCCTCTTGAGCATGTATGCTTCTGCTACTTGTTCTACATCAGACTTCCTTCCGCAAACGGCGAAACGCTTTGACTCGGTGAGTTTCGCGGCATTCCGACTTCGATGCCCCGGTTGCCGAAATTCAGTTGCCTTTGAATTTCGGGTGATCCCTCTTGAGCATGTATGCTTCTGCTACTTGTTCTACATCACACTTCTTCCGCAAACGGCGAAACGCTTTGACTCGGTGAGTTTCGCGGCATTCCGACTTCGATGCCCCGGTTGCCGAAATTCAGTTGCCTTTGAATTTCGGGTGATCCCTCTTGAGCATGTATGCTTCTGCTACTTGTTCTACATCAGACTTCTTCCGCAAACGGCGAAACGCTTTGACTCGGTGAGTTTCGCGGCATTCCGACTTCGATGCCCCGGTTGCCGAAATTCAGTTGCCTTTGAATTTCGGGTGATCCCTCTTGAGCATGTATGCTTCTGCTACTTGTTCTACATCAGACTTCTTCCGCAAACGGCGAAACGCTTTGACTCGGTGAGTTTCGCGGCATTCCGACTTCGATGCCCCGGTTGCCGAAATTCAGTTGCCTTTGAATTTCGGGTGATCCCTCTTGAGCATGTATGCTTCTGCTACTTGTTCTACATCAGACTTCCTTCCGCAAACGGCGAAACGCTTTGACTCGGTGAGTTTCGCGGCATTCCGACTTCGATGCCCCGGTTGCCGAAATTCAGTTGCCTTTGAATTTCGGGTGATCCCTCTTGAGCATGTATGCTTCTGCTACTTGTTCTACATCAGACTTCTTCCGCAAACGGCGAAACGCTTTGACTCGGTGAGTTTCGCGGCATTCCGACTTCGATGCCCCGGTTGCCGAAATTCAGTTGCCTTTGAATTTCGGGTGATCCCTCTTGAGCATGTATGCTTCTGCTACTTGTTCTACATCACACTTCTTCCGCAAACGGCGAAACGCTTTGACTCGGTGAGTTTCGCGGCATTCCGACTTCGATGCCCCGGTTGCCGAAATTCAGTTGCCTTTGAATTTCGGGTGATCCCTCTTGAGCATGTATGCTTCTGCTACTTGTTCTACATCAGACTTCTTCCGCAAACGGCGAAACGCTTTGACTCGGTGAGTTTCGCGGCATTCCGACTTCGATGCCCCGGTTGCCGAAATTCAGTTGCCTTTGAATTTCGGGTGATCCCTCTTGAGCATGTATGCTTCTGCTACTTGTTCTACATCAGACTTCTTCCGCAAACGGCGAAACGCTTTGACTCGGTGAGTTTCGCGGCATTCCGACTTCGATGCCCCGGTTGCCGAAATTCAGTTGCCTTTGAATTTCGGGTGATCCCTCTTGAGCATGTATGCTTCTGCTACTTGTTCTACATCAGACTTCTTCCGCAAACGGCGAAACGCTTTGACTCGGTGAGTTTCGCGGCATTCCGACTTCGATGCCCCGGTTGCCGAAATTCAGTTGCCTTTGAATTTCGGGTGATCCCTCTTGAGCATGTATGCTTCTGCTACTTGTTCTACATCAGACTTCTTCCGCAAACGGCGAAACGCTTTGACTCGGTGAGTTTCGCGGCATTCCGACTTCGATGCCCCGGTTGCCGAAATTCAGTTGCCTTTGAATTTCGGGTGATCCCTCTTGAGCATGTATGCTTCTGCTACTTGTTCTACATCACACTTCCTTCCGCAAACGGCGAAACGCTTTGACTCGGTGAGTTTCGCGGCATTCCGACTTCGATGCCCCGGTTGCCGAAATTCAGTTGCCTTTGAATTTCGGGTGATCCCTCTTGAGCATGTATGCTTCTGCTACTTGTTCTACATCAGACTTCCTTCCGCAAACGGCGAAACGCTTTGACTCGGTGAGTTTCGCGGCATTCCGACTTCGATGCCCCGGTTGCCGAAATTCAGTTGCCTTTGAATTTCGGGTGATCCCTCTTGAGCATGTATGCTTCTGCTACTTGTTCTACATCACACTTCTTCCGCAAACGGCGAAACGCTTTGACTCGGTGAGTTTCGCGGCATTCCGACTTCGATGCCCCGGTTGCCGAAATTCAGTTGCCTTTGAATTTCGGGTGATCCCTCTTGAGCATGTATGCTTCTGCTACTTGTTCTACATCAGACTTCTTCCGCAAACGGCGAAACGCTTTGACTCGGTGAGTTTCGCGGCATTCCGACTTCGATGCCCCGGTTGCCGAAATTCAGTTGCCTTTGAATTTCGGGTGATCCCTCTTGAGCATGTATGCTTCTGCTACTTGTTCTACATCACACTTCTTCCGCAAACGGCGAAACGCTTTGACTCGGTGAGTTTCGCGGCATTCCGACTTCGATGCCCCGGTTGCCGAAATTCAGTTGCCTTTGAATTTCGGGTGATCCCTCTTGAGCATGTATGCTTCTGCTACTTGTTCTACATCAGACTTCCTTCCGCAAACGGCGAAACGCTTTGACTCGGTGAGTTTCGCGGCATTCCGACTTCGATGCCCCGGTTGCCGAAATTCAGTTGCCTTTGAATTTCGGGTGATCCCTCTTGAGCATGTATGCTTCTGCTACTTGTTCTACATCACACTTCTTCCGCAAACGGCGAAACGCTTTGACTCGGTGAGTTTCGCGGCATTCCGACTTCGATGCCCCGGTTGCCGAAATTCAGTTGCCTTTGAATTTCGGGTGATCCCTCTTGAGCATGTATGCTTCTGCTACTTGTTCTACATCACACTTCTTCCGCAAACGGCGAAACGCTTTGACTCGGTGAGTTTCGCGGCATTCCGACTTCGATGCCCCGGTTGCCGAAATTCAGTTGCCTTTGAATTTCGGGTGATCCCTCTTGAGCATGTATGCTTCTGCTACTTGTTCTACATCAGACTTCCTTCCGCAAACGGCGAAACGCTTTGACTCGGTGAGTTTCGCGGCATTCCGACTTCGATGCCCCGGTTGCCGAAATTCAGTTGCCTTTGAATTTCGGGTGATCCCTCTTGAGCATGTATGCTTCTGCTACTTGTTCTACATCACACTTCTTCCGCAAACGGCGAAACGCTTTGACTCGGTGAGTTTCGCGGCATTCCGACTTCGATGCCCCGGTTGCCGAAATTCAGTTGCCTTTGAATTTCGGGTGATCCCTCTTGAGCATGTATGCTTCTGCTACTTGTTCTACATCACACTTCCTTCCGCAAACGGCGAAACGCTTTGACTCGGTGAGTTTCGCGGCATTCCGACTTCGATGCCCCGGTTGCCGAAATTCAGTTGCCTTTGAATTTCGGGTGATCCCTCTTGAGCATGTATGCTTCTGCTACTTGTTCTACATCAGACTTCTTCCGCAAACGGCGAAACGCTTTGACTCGGTGAGTTTCGCGGCATTCCGACTTCGATGCCCGGTTGCCGAAATTCAGTTGCCTTTGAATTTCGGGTGATCCCTCTTGAGCATGTATGCTTCTGCTACTTGTTCTACATCAGACTTCTTCCGCAAACGGCGAAACGCTTTGACTCGGTGAGTTTCGCGGCATTCCGACTTCGATGCCCCGGTTGCCGAAATTCAGTTGCCTTTGAATTTCGGGTGATCCCTCTTGAGCATGTATGCTTCTGCTACTTGTTCTACATCACACTTCCTTCCGCAAACGGCGAAACGCTTTGACTCGGTGAGTTTCGCGGCATTCCGACTTCGATGCCCCGGTTGCCGAAATTCAGTTGCCTTTGAATTTCGGGTGATCCCTCTTGAGCATGTATGCTTCTGCTACTTGTTCTACATCAGACTTCTTCCGCAAACGGCGAAACGCTTTGACTCGGTGAGTTTCGCGGCATTCCGACTTCGATGCCCCGGTTGCCGAAATTCAGTTGCCTTTGAATTTCGGGTGATCCCTCTTGAGCATGTATGCTTCTGCTACTTGTTCTACATCAGACTTCTTCCGCAAACGGCGAAACGCTTTGACTCGGTGAGTTTCGCGGCATTCCGACTTCGATGCCCCGGTTGCCGAAATTCAGTTGCCTTTGAATTTCGGGTGATCCCTCTTGAGCATGTATGCTTCTGCTACTTGTTCTACATCACTTCCTTCCGCAAACGGCGAAACGCTTTGACTCGGTGAGTTTCGCGGCATTCCGACTTCGATGCCCCGGTTGCCGAAATTCAGTTGCCTTTGAATTTCGGGTGATCCCTCTTGAGCATGTATGCTTCTGCTACTTGTTCTACATCAGACTTCCTTCCGCAAACGGCGAAACGCTTTGACTCGGTGAGTTTCGCGGCATTCCGACTTCGATGCCCCGGTTGCCGAAATTCAGTTGCCTTTGAATTTCGGGTGATCCCTCTTGAGCATGTATGCTTCTGCTACTTGTTCTACATCAGACTTCTTCCGCAAACGGCGAAACGCTTTGACTCGGTGAGTTTCGCGGCATTCCGACTTCGATGCCCCGGTTGCCGAAATTCAGTTGCCTTTGAATTTCGGGTGATCCCTCTTGAGCATGTATGCTTCTGCTACTTGTTCTACATCAGACTTCTTCCGCAAACGGCGAAACGCTTTGACTCGGTGAGTTTCGCGGCATTCCGACTTCGATGCCCCGGTTGCCGAAATTCAGTTGCCTTTGAATTTCGGGTGATCCCTCTTGAGCATGTATGCTTCTGCTACTTGTTCTACATCACACTTCTTCCGCAAACGGCGAAACGCTTTGACTCGGTGAGTTTCGCGGCATTCCGACTTCGATGCCCCGGTTGCCGAAATTCAGTTGCCTTTGAATTTCGGGTGATCCCTCTTGAGCATGTATGCTTCTGCTACTTGTTCTACATCAGACTTCTTCCGCAAACGGCGAAACGCTTTGACTCGGTGAGTTTCGCGGCATTCCGACTTCGATGCCCCGGTTGCCGAAATTCAGTTGCCTTTGAATTTCGGGTGATCCCTCTTGAGCATGTATGCTTCTGCTACTTGTTCTACATCAGACTTCCTTCCGCAAACGGCGAAACGCTTTGACTCGGTGAGTTTCGCGGCATTCCGACTTCGATGCCCGGTTGCCGAAATTCAGTTGCCTTTGAATTTCGGGTGATCCCTCTTGAGCATGTATGCTTCTGCTACTTGTTCTACATCAGACTTCTTCCGCAAACGGCGAAACGCTTTGACTCGGTGAGTTTCGCGGCATTCCGACTTCGATGCCCCGGTTGCCGAAATTCAGTTGCCTTTGAATTTCGGGTGATCCCTCTTGAGCATGTATGCTTCTGCTACTTGTTCTACATCAGACTTCTTCCGCAAACGGCGAAACGCTTTGACTCGGTGAGTTTCGCGGCATTCCGACTTCGATGCCCCGGTTGCCGAAATTCAGTTGCCTTTGAATTTCGGGTGATCCCTCTTGAGCATGTATGCTTCTGCTACTTGTTCTACATCAGACTTCTTCCGCAAACGGCGAAACGCTTTGACTCGGTGAGTTTCGCGGCATTCCGACTTCGATGCCCCGGTTGCCGAAATTCAGTTGCCTTTGAATTTCGGGTGATCCCTCTTGAGCATGTATGCTTCTGCTACTTGTTCTACATCAGACTTCTTCCGCAAACGGCGAAACGCTTTGACTCGGTGAGTTTCGCGGCATTCCGACTTCGATGCCCCGGTTGCCGAAATTCAGTTGCCTTTGAATTTCGGGTGATCCCTCTTGAGCATGTATGCTTCTGCTACTTGTTCTACATCAGACTTCTTCCGCAAACGGCGAAACGCTTTGACTCGGTGAGTTTCGCGGCATTCCGACTTCGATGCCCCGGTTGCCGAAATTCAGTTGCCTTTGAATTTCGGGTGATCCCTCTTGAGCATGTATGCTTCTGCTACTTGTTCTACATCAGACTTCTTCCGCAAACGGCGAAACGCTTTGACTCGGTGAGTTTCGCGGCATTCCGACTTCGATGCCCCGGTTGCCGAAATTCAGTTGCCTTTGAATTTCGGGTGATCCCTCTTGAGCATGTATGCTTCTGCTACTTGTTCTACATCAGACTTCTTCCGCAAACGGCGAAACGCTTTGACTCGGTGAGTTTCGCGGCATTCCGACTTCGATGCCCCGGTTGCCGAAATTCAGTTGCCTTTGAATTTCGGGTGATCCCTCTTGAGCATGTATGCTTCTGCTACTTGTTCTACATCACACTTCTTCCGCAAACGGCGAAACGCTTTGACTCGGTGAGTTTCGCGGCATTCCGACTTCGATGCCCCGGTTGCCGAAATTCAGTTGCCTTTGAATTTCGGGTGATCCCTCTTGAGCATGTATGCTTCTGCTACTTGTTCTACATCAGACTTCTTCCGCAAACGGCGAAACGCTTTGACTCGGTGAGTTTCGCGGCATTCCGACTTCGATGCCCCGGTTGCCGAAATTCAGTTGCCTTTGAATTTCGGGTGATCCCTCTTGAGCATGTATGCTTCTGCTACTTGTTCTACATCAGACTTCTTCCGCAAACGGCGAAACGCTTTGACTCGGTGAGTTTCGCGGCATTCCGACTTCGATGCCCCGGTTGCCGAAATTCAGTTGCCTTTGAATTTCGGGTGATCCCTCTTGAGCATGTATGCTTCTGCTACTTGTTCTACATCAGACTTCCTTCCGCAAACGGCGAAACGCTTTGACTCGGTGAGTTTCGCGGCATTCCGACTTCGATGCCCCGGTTGCCGAAATTCAGTTGCCTTTGAATTTCGGGTGATCCCTCTTGAGCATGTATGCTTCTGCTACTTGTTCTACATCAGACTTCTTCCGCAAACGGCGAAACGCTTTGACTCGGTGAGTTTCGCGGCATTCCGACTTCGATGCCCCGGTTGCCGAAATTCAGTTGCCTTTGAATTTCGGGTGATCCCTCTTGAGCATGTATGCTTCTGCTACTTGTTCTACATCACACTTCTTCCGCAAACGGCGAAACGCTTTGACTCGGTGAGTTTCGCGGCATTCCGACTTCGATGCCCCGGTTGCCGAAATTCAGTTGCCTTTGAATTTCGGGTGATCCCTCTTGAGCATGTATGCTTCTGCTACTTGTTCTACATCAGACTTCTTCCGCAAACGGCGAAACGCTTTGACTCGGTGAGTTTCGCGGCATTCCGACTTCGATGCCCCGGTTGCCGAAATTCAGTTGCCTTTGAATTTCGGGTGATCCCTCTTGAGCATGTATGCTTCTGCTACTTGTTCTACATCAGACTTCCTTCCGCAAACGGCGAAACGCTTTGACTCGGTGAGTTTCGCGGCATTCCGACTTCGATGCCCCGGTTGCCGAAATTCAGTTGCCTTTGAATTTCGGGTGATCCCTCTTGAGCATGTATGCTTCTGCTACTTGTTCTACATCAGACTTCTTCCGCAAACGGCGAAACGCTTTGACTCGGTGAGTTTCGCGGCATTCCGACTTCGATGCCCCGGTTGCCGAAATTCAGTTGCCTTTGAATTTCGGGTGATCCCTCTTGAGCATGTATGCTTCTGCTACTTGTTCTACATCAGACTTCTTCCGCAAACGGCGAAACGCTTTGACTCGGTGAGTTTCGCGGCATTCCGACTTCGATGCCCCGGTTGCCGAAATTCAGTTGCCTTTGAATTTCGGGTGATCCCTCTTGAGCATGTATGCTTCTGCTACTTGTTCTACATCAGACTTCTTCCGCAAACGGCGAAACGCTTTGACTCGGTGAGTTTCGCGGCATTCCGACTTCGATGCCCCGGTTGCCGAAATTCAGTTGCCTTTGAATTTCGGGTGATCCCTCTTGAGCATGTATGCTTCTGCTACTTGTTCTACATCACACTTCCTTCCGCAAACGGCGAAACGCTTTGACTCGGTGAGTTTCGCGGCATTCCGACTTCGATGCCCCGGTTGCCGAAATTCAGTTGCCTTTGAATTTCGGGTGATCCCTCTTGAGCATGTATGCTTCTGCTACTTGTTCTACATCAGACTTCTTCCGCAAACGGCGAAACGCTTTGACTCGGTGAGTTTCGCGGCATTCCGACTTCGATGCCCCGGTTGCCGAAATTCAGTTGCCTTTGAATTTCGGGTGATCCCTCTTGAGCATGTATGCTTCTGCTACTTGTTCTACATCAGACTTCTTCCGCAAACGGCGAAACGCTTTGACTCGGTGAGTTTCGCGGCATTCCGACTTCGATGCCCCGGTTGCCGAAATTCAGTTGCCTTTGAATTTCGGGTGATCCCTCTTGAGCATGTATGCTTCTGCTACTTGTTCTACATCAGACTTCTTCCGCAAACGGCGAAACGCTTTGACTCGGTGAGTTTCGCGGCATTCCGACTTCGATGCCCCGGTTGCCGAAATTCAGTTGCCTTTGAATTTCGGGTGATCCCTCTTGAGCATGTATGCTTCTGCTACTTGTTCTACATCAGACTTCCTTCCGCAAACGGCGAAACGCTTTGACTCGGTGAGTTTCGCGGCATTCCGACTTCGATGCCCCGGTTGCCGAAATTCAGTTGCCTTTGAATTTCGGGTGATCCCTCTTGAGCATGTATGCTTCTGCTACTTGTTCTACATCAGACTTCTTCCGCAAACGGCGAAACGCTTTGACTCGGTGAGTTTCGCGGCATTCCGACTTCGATGCCCCGGTTGCCGAAATTCAGTTGCCTTTGAATTTCGGGTGATCCCTCTTGAGCATGTATGCTTCTGCTACTTGTTCTACATCAGACTTCTTCCGCAAACGGCGAAACGCTTTGACTCGGTGAGTTTCGCGGCATTCCGACTTCGATGCCCCGGTTGCCGAAATTCAGTTGCCTTTGAATTTCGGGTGATCCCTCTTGAGCATGTATGCTTCTGCTACTTGTTCTACATCAGACTTCTTCCGCAAACGGCGAAACGCTTTGACTCGGTGAGTTTCGCGGCATTCCGACTTCGATGCCCGGTTGCCGAAATTCAGTTGCCTTTGAATTTCGGGTGATCCCTCTTGAGCATGTATGCTTCTGCTACTTGTTCTACATCAGACTTCTTCCGCAAACGGCGAAACGCTTTGACTCGGTGAGTTTCGCGGCATTCCGACTTCGATGCCCCGGTTGCCGAAATTCAGTTGCCTTTGAATTTCGGGTGATCCCTCTTGAGCATGTATGCTTCTGCTACTTGTTCTACATCAGACTTCTTCCGCAAACGGCGAAACGCTTTGACTCGGTGAGTTTCGCGGCATTCCGACTTCGATGCCCCGGTTGCCGAAATTCAGTTGCCTTTGAATTTCGGGTGATCCCTCTTGAGCATGTATGCTTCTGCTACTTGTTCTACATCAGACTTCTTCCGCAAACGGCGAAACGCTTTGACTCGGTGAGTTTCGCGGCATTCCGACTTCGATGCCCCGGTTGCCGAAATTCAGTTGCCTTTGAATTTCGGGTGATCCCTCTTGAGCATGTATGCTTCTGCTACTTGTTCTACATCAGACTTCTTCCGCAAACGGCGAAACGCTTTGACTCGGTGAGTTTCGCGGCATTCCGACTTCGATGCCCCGGTTGCCGAAATTCAGTTGCCTTTGAATTTCGGGTGATCCCTCTTGAGCATGTATGCTTCTGCTACTTGTTCTACATCAGACTTCCTTCCGCAAACGGCGAAACGCTTTGACTCGGTGAGTTTCGCGGCATTCCGACTTCGATGCCCGGTTGCCGAAATTCAGTTGCCTTTGAATTTCGGGTGATCCCTCTTGAGCATGTATGCTTCTGCTACTTGTTCTACATCAGACTTCTTCCGCAAACGGCGAAACGCTTTGACTCGGTGAGTTTCGCGGCATTCCGACTTCGATGCCCCGGTTGCCGAAATTCAGTTGCCTTTGAATTTCGGGTGATCCCTCTTGAGCATGTATGCTTCTGCTACTTGTTCTACATCAGACTTCTTCCGCAAACGGCGAAACGCTTTGACTCGGTGAGTTTCGCGGCATTCCGACTTCGATGCCCCGGTTGCCGAAATTCAGTTGCCTTTGAATTTCGGGTGATCCCTCTTGAGCATGTATGCTTCTGCTACTTGTTCTACATCAGACTTCTTCCGCAAACGGCGAAACGCTTTGACTCGGTGAGTTTCGCGGCATTCCGACTTCGATGCCCCGGTTGCCGAAATTCAGTTGCCTTTGAATTTCGGGTGATCCCTCTTGAGCATGTATGCTTCTGCTACTTGTTCTACATCACACTTCTTCCGCAAACGGCGAAACGCTTTGACTCGGTGAGTTTCGCGGCATTCCGACTTCGATGCCCCGGTTGCCGAAATTCAGTTGCCTTTGAATTTCGGGTGATCCCTCTTGAGCATGTATGCTTCTGCTACTTGTTCTACATCAGACTTCTTCCGCAAACGGCGAAACGCTTTGACTCGGTGAGTTTCGCGGCATTCCGACTTCGATGCCCCGGTTGCCGAAATTCAGTTGCCTTTGAATTTCGGGTGATCCCTCTTGAGCATGTATGCTTCTGCTACTTGTTCTACATCAGACTTCTTCCGCAAACGGCGAAACGCTTTGACTCGGTGAGTTTCGCGGCATTCCGACTTCGATGCCCCGGTTGCCGAAATTCAGTTGCCTTTGAATTTCGGGTGATCCCTCTTGAGCATGTATGCTTCTGCTACTTGTTCTACATCAGACTTCTTCCGCAAACGGCGAAACGCTTTGACTCGGTGAGTTTCGCGGCATTCCGACTTCGATGCCCCGGTTGCCGAAATTCAGTTGCCTTTGAATTTCGGGTGATCCCTCTTGAGCATGTATGCTTCTGCTACTTGTTCTACATCAGACTTCTTCCGCAAACGGCGAAACGCTTTGACTCGGTGAGTTTCGCGGCATTCCGACTTCGATGCCCCGGTTGCCGAAATTCAGTTGCCTTTGAATTTCGGGTGATCCCTCTTGAGCATGTATGCTTCTGCTACTTGTTCTACATCAGACTTCTTCCGCAAACGGCGAAACGCTTTGACTCGGTGAGTTTCGCGGCATTCCGACTTCGATGCCCCGGTTGCCGAAATTCAGTTGCCTTTGAATTTCGGGTGATCCCTCTTGAGCATGTATGCTTCTGCTACTTGTTCTACATCAGACTTCCTTCCGCAAACGGCGAAACGCTTTGACTCGGTGAGTTTCGCGGCATTCCGACTTCGATGCCCGGTTGCCGAAATTCAGTTGCCTTTGAATTTCGGGTGATCCCTCTTGAGCATGTATGCTTCTGCTACTTGTTCTACATCACACTTCTTCCGCAAACGGCGAAACGCTTTGACTCGGTGAGTTTCGCGGCATTCCGACTTCGATGCCCCGGTTGCCGAAATTCAGTTGCCTTTGAATTTCGGGTGATCCCTCTTGAGCATGTATGCTTCTGCTACTTGTTCTACATCAGACTTCTTCCGCAAACGGCGAAACGCTTTGACTCGGTGAGTTTCGCGGCATTCCGACTTCGATGCCCGGTTGCCGAAATTCAGTTGCCTTTGAATTTCGGGTGATCCCTCTTGAGCATGTATGCTTCTGCTACTTGTTCTACATCACACTTCCTTCCGCAAACGGCGAAACGCTTTGACTCGGTGAGTTTCGCGGCATTCCGACTTCGATGCCCCGGTTGCCGAAATTCAGTTGCCTTTGAATTTCGGGTGATCCCTCTTGAGCATGTATGCTTCTGCTACTTGTTCTACATCAGACTTCCTTCCGCAAACGGCGAAACGCTTTGACTCGGTGAGTTTCGCGGCATTCCGACTTCGATGCCCCGGTTGCCGAAATTCAGTTGCCTTTGAATTTCGGGTGATCCCTCTTGAGCATGTATGCTTCTGCTACTTGTTCTACATCACACTTCTTCCGCAAACGGCGAAACGCTTTGACTCGGTGAGTTTCGCGGCATTCCGACTTCGATGCCCCGGTTGCCGAAATTCAGTTGCCTTTGAATTTCGGGTGATCCCTCTTGAGCATGTATGCTTCTGCTACTTGTTCTACATCAGACTTCTTCCGCAAACGGCGAAACGCTTTGACTCGGTGAGTTTCGCGGCATTCCGACTTCGATGCCCCGGTTGCCGAAATTCAGTTGCCTTTGAATTTCGGGTGATCCCTCTTGAGCATGTATGCTTCTGCTACTTGTTCTACATCAGACTTCTTCCGCAAACGGCGAAACGCTTTGACTCGGTGAGTTTCGCGGCATTCCGACTTCGATGCCCCGGTTGCCGAAATTCAGTTGCCTTTGAATTTCGGGTGATCCCTCTTGAGCATGTATGCTTCTGCTACTTGTTCTACATCAGACTTCCTTCCGCAAACGGCGAAACGCTTTGACTCGGTGAGTTTCGCGGCATTCCGACTTCGATGCCCCGGTTGCCGAAATTCAGTTGCCTTTGAATTTCGGGTGATCCCTCTTGAGCATGTATGCTTCTGCTACTTGTTCTACATCAGACTTCTTCCGCAAACGGCGAAACGCTTTGACTCGGTGAGTTTCGCGGCATTCCGACTTCGATGCCCCGGTTGCCGAAATTCAGTTGCCTTTGAATTTCGGGTGATCCCTCTTGAGCATGTATGCTTCTGCTACTTGTTCTACATCACACTTCTTCCGCAAACGGCGAAACGCTTTGACTCGGTGAGTTTCGCGGCATTCCGACTTCGATGCCCCGGTTGCCGAAATTCAGTTGCCTTTGAATTTCGGGTGATCCCTCTTGAGCATGTATGCTTCTGCTACTTGTTCTACATCACACTTCTTCCGCAAACGGCGAAACGCTTTGACTCGGTGAGTTTCGCGGCATTCCGACTTCGATGCCCCGGTTGCCGAAATTCAGTTGCCTTTGAATTTCGGGTGATCCCTCTTGAGCATGTATGCTTCTGCTACTTGTTCTACATCACACTTCTTCCGCAAACGGCGAAACGCTTTGACTCGGTGAGTTTCGCGGCATTCCGACTTCGATGCCCCGGTTGCCGAAATTCAGTTGCCTTTGAATTTCGGGTGATCCCTCTTGAGCATGTATGCTTCTGCTACTTGTTCTACATCAGACTTCTTCCGCAAACGGCGAAACGCTTTGACTCGGTGAGTTTCGCGGCATTCCGACTTCGATGCCCCGGTTGCCGAAATTCAGTTGCCTTTGAATTTCGGGTGATCCCTCTTGAGCATGTATGCTTCTGCTACTTGTTCTACATCACACTTCCTTCCGCAAACGGCGAAACGCTTTGACTCGGTGAGTTTCGCGGCATTCCGACTTCGATGCCCGGTTGCCGAAATTCAGTTGCCTTTGAATTTCGGGTGATCCCTCTTGAGCATGTATGCTTCTGCTACTTGTTCTACATCAGACTTCCTTCCGCAAACGGCGAAACGCTTTGACTCGGTGAGTTTCGCGGCATTCCGACTTCGATGCCCCGGTTGCCGAAATTCAGTTGCCTTTGAATTTCGGGTGATCCCTCTTGAGCATGTATGCTTCTGCTACTTGTTCTACATCAGACTTCTTCCGCAAACGGCGAAACGCTTTGACTCGGTGAGTTTCGCGGCATTCCGACTTCGATGCCCCGATTGCCGAAATTCAGTTGCCTTTGAATTTCGGGTGATCCCTCTTGAGCATGTATGCTTCTGCTACTTGTTCTACATCAGACTTCTTCCGCAAACGGCGAAATGCTTTGACTCGGTGAGTTTCGCGGCATTCCGACTTCGATGCCCCGGTTGCCGAAATTCAGTTGCCTTTGAATTTCGGGTGATCCCTATTGAGCATGTATGCTTCTGCTACTTGTTCTACATCAGACTTCTTCCGCAAACGGCGAAACGCTTTGACTCGCTGAGTTTCGTGGCATTCCGACTTCGATCCCCTGGTTTCCGAAATTGAGTTGCCTTTGAATTTCGGGTGATCCATCTTGAGCATGTATGCTTCTGCTATTAGTTCTACATCAGACTTCCTTCCGCAAACGGCGAAACACTTTGACTCGGTGAGTTTCGCGGCATTCCGACTTCGATGCCCGGGTTGCCGAAATTCAGTTGCCTTTGAATTTCGGGTGATCCCTCTTGAGCATGTATGCTTCTGCTACTTGTTCTACATCAAACTTCCTTCCGCAAAAGGCGAAACGCTTTGACTCGGTTAGTTTCGCGGCATTCAGACTTCATTGCCCCAGTTGCCGAAATTCTGTTGCCTTTGAATTTCGGGTGATCCCTCTTGAGCATGTATGCTTCCGCTACTTTTTCTACTTTAGACTTCCTTCCGCAAACGGCGAAACGCTTTGACTCGGTGAGTTTCACGGCATTCCGACTTCGATGCCCCGGTTGCCGAAATTCAGTTGCCTTTGAATTTTGGGTGATGCCTCTTGAGCATGTATGCTTCTGCTACTTGTTCTACATCAGACTTCCTTCCACAAATGGCGAAACGCTTTGACTCGGTGAGTTTCACGGCATTCCAACTTCGATGCCCCTGTTGCCGAAATTCTGTTGCCTTTGAATTTCGGGGGATCCCTCTTGAACATGTATGCTTCTCCTACTTGTTCTACATCAGACTTTCTTCCGCAAACGGCGAAACACTTTGACTCATTGAGTTTCGTGGCTTTCCGACTTCGATGCGCCGGTTGCCGAAATTCAGTTGCCTTTGAATTTCGGGTGATCCCTCTTTAGCATGTATGCTTCTTCTACTTGTTCTACATCAGACTTTCTTCCCCAAACGGCGAAATGCATTGACTCGGTGAGTTTCGTGGCATTCCAAGTTCGATGCCCCGGTTGCCGAAATTCAGTTGCCTTTGAATTTCGGGTGATCCCTCTTGAGCATGTATGCTTCTGCTACTTGTTCTACATCACACTTCTTCCGCAAACGGCGAAACGCTTTGACTCGGTGAGTTTCGCGGCATTCCGACTTCGATGCCCCGGTTGCCGAAATTCAGTTGCCTTTGAATTTCGGGTGATCCCTCTTGAGCATGTATGCTTCTGCTACTTGTTCTACATCAGACTTCCTTCCGCAAACGGCGAAACGCTTTGACTCGGTGAGTTTCGCGGCATTCCGACTTCGATGCCCCGGTTGCCGAAATTCAGTTGCCTTTGAATTTCGGGTGATCCCTCTTGAGCATGTATGCTTCTGCTACTTGTTCTACATCACTTTCTTCCGCAAACGGCGAAACGCTTTGACTCGGTGAGTTTCGCGGCATTCCGACTTCGATGCCCCGGTTGCCGAAATTCAGTTGCCTTTGAATTTCGGGTGTTCCCTTTTGAGCATGTATGCTTCCCTACTTGTTCTACATCACACTTTCCTCCGCAAACACGAAACGCTTACACTCGGTGAGTTTCGCGGCATTTCCAACTTCGATGCCCCGGTTGCCGAAATTCAGTTGCCTTTGAATTTGGGGTGATCCCTCTTGAGCATGTATGCTTCTGCTACTTGTTTCTACATCAAACTTCCTTCCGCATATGGCGAAACGCTTTGACGCGGTGAGTTTCGCAGCATTCCGACTGCGATGCCCCGGTTGCCGAAATTCAGTTGCCTTTGAATTTCGTGTGATCCCTTTTGAGCATGTATGCTTCTGCTACTTGTTCTACATCACACTTCCTTGCCGCAAACATCGAAACGCTTTGACTCGGTGAGTTCCGCGGCATTCCGACTTCGATGCCCCGGTTCCCCCGAAATTCAGTTGCCTTTGAATTTCGGGTGATCCATTTAGAGCATGTATGCTTCTGCTACTTGTTCTACATCACACTTCCTGCCGCAAACACGAAACGCATTGACTCGGTGAGTTTTCGCGGCATACCGACTTCGGTGCCGAGGTTGCCGAATTTCAGTTGCCTTTGAATTTCGGGTGATTCCCTCCTGAGCATGTATGCTTCTGCTACTTGTTCTTACATCACACATCCTTCCACAAACACGAAACGCTTTGACACGGTGAGTTTCGTCGCATTCCAACTTCGATCCCCGGTTGCCGAAATTCGAGTTGCCTTTGAATTTCGGGTGATCCCTCTTGAGCATGTATGCTTCTGCTATTTGTTCTACATCACACTTCCTTCCGCAAACGGCGAAACGCTTTGACTCGGTGAGTTTCGCAGCATTCCGACCTCGATGCCCCGGTTGCAGAAAATTCTTTGCCTTTGAATTTTGGGTGAATCCTAGTGAGCATGTAATGCGTCTGCTAATTGTTCTACATCCCACTTCCTTCCGCAAACGGCGAAACGCTTAAACTTACGCGAGATTCGCAATTCCGACTTCGATGCCCCGGTTGCCGATATTCAGTTGCCTTTGAATTTCGGGTGATCCATTTTGAGCATGTAAGCTTCTGCTACTTGTTCTACATCACATTCCTTTTTTGCCTTCCGCAAACACGAAACGCTTTGACTCGGTGAGTTTCGCGGCATTCCGACTTCGGTGCCCCGGTTGCCGAAATTCAGGTGCCTTTGTATTTCGGGTGATCCCTTTGGAGCATGTATGCACTGCTACTTGTTCTACATCACACTTCCTTCCGCAAACACGAAACGCTTTGATTCCGTTGAGTTTCGCGGCATTCAACTTCGATGCCCGTTTGCCGAAATTCAGTTGCCTTTGAATTTGGGGTGATCCCTCTTGAGCATGTATGCTTCTGCTACTGTTTTCTACATCACACGTCCTTCCGCAAATCGAAACGCTTTGACTCTGTGAGTTTCGCGGCATTCCAACTTCGATGCCAAGGTTGCCGAAATGCAGTTGCCTTTGAATTTCGGGTGATCCTTTTAGAGCATGTTATGCTTCTTTATTATTATTAAACTTGTTCTACATCACACTTCCTTCCGCAAACAGCGAAACCTTTTGACTCCGTTGAGTTTCGCGGCATTCCAACTTCGATGCCACGGTTGCCTGAAATTCAGTTGCCTTTTGAATTTGGGGTGATCCTTGTTGAGCATGTATGCGTCTGCTAATTGTTCAACATCACACTTCCTTTCCAAAACGGCGAAACGCTTTGACTCGGTGAGTTTCGCGGCATTTCCACTTCGTTGCCCCGTTGACGAAATTCAGTTGCCTTTGAATTTCGGGTGATCCCTTTTGAGCATGTATGCTTCTGCTATCTTGTTCTACATCAACACTTCCTTTCGCAAACACGAAACGCTTTGACTCGGTGATTTTCGCGGCATTCCAACTTAGATGCCCACGTTGCCGGAAATTCTGTTGCCTTTGAATTTCAGGGTGATCCCTTTTGAGCATGTATGCTTCTGCTACTTGTTCTACATCACACTTCCTTTCCACACCCCCAAAACAGCGAAACACTTTGACACGTTGAGTTTCGCGGCATTCCAACTTCGATGCCCCGTTGCAGAAATTCAGTTGCCTTTGAATTTGGGGTGATCCCTCTAGAGCATGTATGCTTCTGCTACTTTTCCTACATCACACTTCCTTCCGCATATGGCGAAACGCTTTGACTCGGTGAGTTTCGCACATTCCGACTTCGATGCCCCTTGCCAAAATTCAGTTGCCTTTGAATTTCGGGTGATCCCGTTTGAGCGATGTATTCTTCTGCTACTTGTTCTAAAATCACACTTCCTTCCGCAAACATCGAAACGCTTGAACTCGGTGAGTTTCGCGGCTTTCCCACTTCGATGCCCCTTCCCGAAATTCAGTTGCCTTTTAATTTCGGGTGAACCCTCTTGAGCATGTATGCTTCTGCTACTTTTTTCTACATCCACACTTCCTTCCGCAAACAGCGAAACGCTTTGACTCGGTTGAGTATCGCGGCATTCCGACTTCGATGCCCCGGTTGCCGAAATTCAGTTGCCTTAGAATTTCGGGTGATCCCTCTAGAGCATGTATGCTTCTGCTACTTGTTCTACATCTCACTTCCTTCCGCAAACACGAAACCCTTTGACTCGGTGATTTTCGCCCATTCCCAACTCGATCCACGGTTGCCGAAATTCAGGTTGCCTTTGAATTTCGGGATGATCCCCTCTTGAAGCATGTATGCTTCCTGCTAATTGTTCTACATCAGACTTCCTTCCCCAAAAACGGCGAAACGCTTTGACTCGGTGAGTTTTCCGCGGCATTCCGACGTCGATGCCCCGGTTGGCCGGGAAATTCAGTTGCCTTTGAATTTCGAGTGATCCCTCTTGAGCATTGTAGTGCTTGTGCTACTGTTGTTTCTACATCAGACTTCCTTCCGCAAGACATGGCGAAACGCTTTGACTCGGTGAGTTTCGCAGCATTCCTAAACCGACTTCTATGCCCCGGTTGCCGAAATTCAGTTGCCTTTGAATGTCGGGTGATCCCTCTTGAGCATAGTATGCTTCTGCTACTTGTTCCTACATCACACATTCCTTCCGCAAACGCCGAAAACGCTTTGACACTGTGAGTTTCGCAGCATTCCAACTTACGATGCCCCCGGTTGGCCGAAATTCAGTTGCCTTTGAAATTCCCGGTTAATCCCTCTAGAGGCATGCATGCCTTCTGCTCACTTTGTTCTACATCAGTCCACTTCCTTCCGCCAAACGGCGAAGACGCTTTGACTCGGTGAGTTTTCCGCGGCATTCCGACTTCGAAATGCACCGGTTGCCGAAATTCTCAGTTTGCCTTATGGAATTTTTGGGTGATCCCTCTTGAGCATGTATGCTTCGTGCTGACCTTAGTTCTACATCAGACACATTTCTTCCGCAAGCGGCGAAACCGCTTTGACTAGGGTGAGTTTGCCGCGGCATTCCCGGACTTCGAAAATGCCCCGGTTGCCGAAAATTCAGTGTCCTTTGAATTTCGGGTGGATCCCTCTTGAGACATGTATGCTTCTTCTAATGTGTTCTATCTTTCACACTTCCTTCCCCCAGAACGGCGAAACGCTTTGACTCGGTGAGTTTCGCGGCATTCCGCTCGATGCCCCGGTTGCCGAAATTCAGTTGCCTTTGAATTTCGGGTGATCCCTCTTGAGCATGTATGCTTCTGCTACTTGTTCTACATTAGACTTCCTTCCGAAACGGCGAAACGCTTTGACTCGGTGAGTTTCGCGGCATTCCGACTACGATGCCCCGTTGCCGAAATTCAGTTGCCTTTGAATTTCGGGTGATCCCTCTTGACATGTATGCTTGCTACTTGTTCTACATCAACTTTCTTCCCAAACAGCAAACGCTTTGACTCGGTGAGTTACGCGGCATTCCGACTTCGATGCCCCGGTTGCCGAAATTCAGTTGCCTTTGAATTTCGGGTGA
>CM055353.1:1290025-1327946 GCA_029228515.1 Populus alba x Populus x berolinensis | reverse complement strand
AAACCATCGCCTAGCACACTGCACCGACGTATTAAGCATAAGAAAATATCCACTCAGATACAGTATATTGTTTAAAAATGATAAACTGAACTATAAGCAAGCAAGTGATTGGCACTTGATCAAGGGGCTGGAGAGCTTTTCTTTCCTTTCTTTTTCTTTTTTGACGAGGACGAGCAGATTTATTAATACTGTACCTGCATTGCTCTCCAGTAATAGGGTATAAAGGACACTGCATAAGCAAGATCACGGTAATGCTTGGACCTCATGCAGTAGCCATAGTCCTGAGTTTTGTAGCTCCCGGTTAAATAATAGCACGCCACATTCTCAAGGTTCCGAAGCATTGACACCTGTTCAATTACAAATTTACATCAGTGAAGCAGTACATTTTGACTTCCAGTACTGAAATGTTAATTAAGATTCAATATTCTTTTGCAACAAGGAGCCTTTATTTAGCACGGAAACCAACCTGACTACAAAGCTGATCAGCCATGAAGAAGTCCAGCATGACAACCTGCGGAGATCAAAATTAGAAGCAGTTAAATAGATGATTTTTAGAATTCCTTTCAGCAAAGGAACCAAATGAAACTTTCAAGTGAAGGCTTAGCCTTCGAAACAAAATGTTGCGACTTTCACAGAATGTTTACCTTGTAGAGAGGTGATAGAACGATGTTCCTTATCACACAAAGGAAGCTGAAACGACTTGATCGGTAGCAGATGTTGAAGGGGCACACAAGCAATAACAGGAAGCTCTGCGCATAAAGCAGTGACCCATTTTAGTAATTGACAAAACCAAGAATTGGACTCAAAACAAAAGAATTTACTTAAAGTGGATAAACTCTGTCAGATTTTCAATCAAAAAATTACCAAAAACAGAAGGCCTGGGATGGCTTGAACTTGGAATACGAATATCGTTTCGTAAGAAGTGACAAATGAATAAACATGACTCCCACCACTGCAGTCATTGCTGTGGTGCATATCAAGAATACATCTCTGTACTTTAGCTCCTTTGTGGGGGCCAGCTCAAAGATGAAGCTATAATTTATCCTGGATTTCCTCCACATTACAATGTTGCAACCATACAAAAAGAAGTGCAGGAACATCAAGCTCAACACGCTGCAAAGGACAAAGTCCCTTTTTTCTGTAAGCTACCATTCTTTAGGAATTTCAAACATGGTATTGAGAGTAAGTTGAAGAAACTTGCCTAAGCACAGGATAGAAAGTTTCCATATATGCTGTATCTGGATGCTGTCTGTACATCCCCGTGATACGAGCCATTATTACATAACCAACAAGGAGGGCTATGAAGCTCCCGGTGAACAGTCCTGAATATTTTCACCCACATGAGGTTAATTTTCATCTATTTAAAACTCATTGAACATGGGATTCTCATTATTATCTGTCGAAGAAGTTGCGGTAATATGTGAATTAGATTCAGTAAATTCATTTAAATTTGCATTCAAGGTATGTTGGAAGGTATCGTGTAAAAGCTGTGCAAACTAGTTTAAAAGACGAGAGTAACATCATGCTTGTACGCACAGAAACCCACTATCTGATATATTATACAATGCAAGGATCGTAATTTCTTATTTTTTCAGATCAAAGAAGGAAATTTAATCATCCAATAGAAGATCAAGGGAGTCATAATGCCTGATATGCGTGTTGGGTGCTCATTCAAACGTGTCCACGCAACATACTCCATAGCTTTTATTGCTCAAGGAAAAATAGTGGTCTTTTTTAGGAGCTAACTAATAATATTCCTAATATTCGATACTTGTACGGGTCAAATTTGTATCTAAGATGATAATGGTATGACATGGGACCTATGCTTTATCATCCACCAAAATAAAGTGAACCGGGCACTGCCCTTCATTTGAAATCCCAGTGGCCTGATGGGTCCATATTTATGTTTCTTTAAGCCCTGTTTCATGTCACAAAGTGAACAAGAACAGAGCTCTTTACCCATATGATTGATCAAAAAAGGAAGGCAACTTAAAAAAAATGTTATCCCGTAATTTTAGTTTTAGACAAATTCAGTCAAATTTACTATTAAGAAACTCACCGATGAAAAAGGTCACAGAGTGTGATTCTTTACGCTGATGTGGTTTAAGGTATTTTCTGGCCTTTCTTCGGTCTTCTTCAGCGAAATGTTTGACAAATAGATCCTCAACTTCATCTGCTAAGTTCATTACCTGTCGTTTCTGAGACTAATGAGCAAGTCTAACAGATTCACCAAAACATTTTGGCCACAGAATTTGATGTGACAAACAAGCATATCCAAGTTCTATTTTTCACAAATCTAAGGACTACCCGTCAGTGCAGACATGAGAAGCAAGATCATTAGCCACTTGACATTGTCGGAAAACATCCTATAATAATTTTTTGCAACTTGGCTATACATAACGGGACCAGATATTTTACTTTAATTAGTTTTTAAGATTCAGAATTTACCTTGTCTGAACTGTTAAAATAGGAGCTTTCGACAACTTTTAGATAGATGGGAAGCACTTGTTTTTCAGTTACCTGTAAAAAAGAAAACCAAGAAAAACTCTTTTCCATTAGATATGTATATGCAGGCCAAAATGAAATGTTAAAAGAGGTTTAGAAGGTAACCTATTTACTTACTTTATCGAATTTCTTCAAAATCTTTATAAAAGCAAGCATGTTCAAGTTCCTGAAACCACACCATTAATTGCAGACCAGTAAGCTTCTCCATATCCAAATGAAATATCAACGACGCAGTAGTTTTTTTTTTTCTTCTGGCTTTTCTTAAAAAAAAAAGTAATCCTTCAATTAAATACCTGTAAGTTTCAAGATATCCCAACCCTTTATAGAGCTCTATGAAAGCTCCTTTGATCATCTTCTCTGCATGATGCAACTTTGTTTTGTTGATACGCAGCTTGCTCCCTTCAGGGTTGCAATTACTGGAGGGCTGATTAACTAAATCTCCCCAAACTAGATAACTGATCGCCGAGAAAGTACGAGAAGGTGTTGTTAGAGGAATGTTTATCCTTAAATTCTTCCCTTGGCAATTGAAAACACGGCCCGAAAGTGTCCTCAGTTTCCTATCCTCTCTTTTCATGATCCTTGTTGATTTTCCCATCTCTTCTGATCTTGGGGATAGGACTTCATTTTTCTCCATGTCATCTGTGCTGTCGTCCTGAATCTGTTCTTGTTCTATTCTGTCTGTGACTGAATCTTCCTCTGCAGCCAAGAAAAAATTGATACAGAATAGAGATCATGAATTTACTGATATCAGATTATCTCAAGTTAAAGAAAGTAAAATAAACTCTTGCACATTAATGCTAATACTAGTCCCACTTAATTAAGCTATTTCTATTTGTTTTTCTCTGCTACAGTTTTACAAGTTTAACAATTCCAATATGCTAAATCTTGATTATGATGCCTGAGGGTACTATTCTTCTAGAACTGATCTTTTATGGCCCATATTTCAAACAGCATAGGAATTAAAACATTAAGTGTCAAATGTACTTGTGTTGTGCATGAACTATCATGTTCCGAGTCAGAGCAAAAATATGGATACGAGTCCTAATGGTAAGCGCATATGCAAGATTTAAATGAGGGTAAGAAAATGTGATATTATATTATATCTTTAATTAAATGACGTAAATTTGGAAAATCGGCTATCCTCACAAGCCAGAGTTGGAATGTGTCATTCATACCACAAGAGATTCTGCAATCAATAGAGGCATCCTCAGTGGAATCCTGGGCAGAATTAGCAGCTTTGTCGCGCTGTTGTTTGAATGCAGCTTTGAGCTCTACAAGAATATCCATTTGTTTCTTCAAGCAATCCCCTCTATCCAAGAACTCTTCCTCCTTAGTCTTGTAAAACTGGTTAACTTTGTTAAGTTGCAAGTCCAGACATGAGAAAAACTCTTTGGCAGCATCACTATCCTCAAATTGCTCAACCAGTTCTGTCTCGTACACATCACCGTTACTAGCTGAAGATGCAAGTTTCTTATGAACCTGTGAGACACCAATATTCATCACATTAATTCTTGCCAAGTATATCAAAGAAGTAATGCATATGTTAGGGGTAGAGAGTACTACATGAATGGCTTCATGGTCCTTGTGTTGATGACCAAAGAAAGAGAACCCCCCCTTGAGAGAGGAAAGGAAGTTGCTAGACAAAGAGCTATGATGACTGTGCTTGATGACGGTGTTCTTGTTGTTGTTATTAAGGATTTGGATTTTCTTGAGGTCTTTCTTGAGTTGCCAGTAATCAACAAAAGCCTCTTTCCACTCAGGCACAAGCTGACCCTCAAACTGCTTAGAAAACTTCATCCTTAACAACTGATCACCCTAGCCTGTCACTTACGTCTGAAAGAGGGTGTAACTAGGTGAAGTTTTTTTGTGCAGCTCGTTTTGTTGAGACTTGAGAATGAGTTCGATGGCAGCCCATGATCACATTATTTATGGGATGGGAGGGAAAAAAAAAAAAGGAATATGATTGACGTGCTTGTACCGATGCTCGAGTACAGCACATTCCTAAAATTTTCCTTCGCACTTGTACTAAACAATTCTAGGCTTCGTCCACTTGAAAGTTATAGGTGCCAAGAATCGCCGGAAAATCATCAAAATACCGCCACTCGGATGTTGATGGCTTCTCAGCCAACATGTTCTCGTGAAGGTTTTGAAAGGCTTGGGAATTTAAGGTGGACGAGAGTGGGTTACGTTTCCATTTTCAAAAATAAAAGGGGACTTTCCTGCTATGTCATGATCGAGTAATATTTTGGACAGTTGGTATATTTATGTTTATTTTTTAGCTTTTAAGTATGGTGGAGTCTTCCCTAAATAATAATAAACCATGTACACGTATGCTGCCGGTGTGTACGTGGATCGATGTATACGATTATTCTCATGGTTTTTATTCTATCTATTTATTTATAATACTCAATATTTCGCCGTTGTATATATTAATTAAATTAAAAGACAAAATACAGCTACTTGGTGCTTCATTAACTCTTAAAAAAAGTGAATTTGCCTGTCTAATCATAGTACAAAGCACAATACGAATGTTGCTTCTAATTATACCAGCCTGATTTCCACTAATACGAGATAAAAAAGAGTTCCCACTGTTTAAAAATAAATGAAAATGAAAAAACTCCATTTAATGGACAAGTTACAGCTCTGCACTCGTTTCAAGACATGAATTACAATAACATCAGAAAATAGAGTTGTGGAAAAAGGACAGCGAGCTTAAGGTAGCTCGCTCAAAGATACGCTGTATTTATATTCTCTCTTTTTTAGCATAAATATAAATAATATTCATTGCTTTAAGAGAAATATCGTAGTTAATATATATTTCATAGAATAAATAACGTTTTTCTCTAATATTTATGTAATTAAGAAGATAAATTCCTTATAAATAACTAAAAATCAAACGATGGCCTTTTTAAAATATTTCTATGTATTTTGAAGTAAAACACTAGGCAAGATTGATATGTCTTTTTTTCGCAATCATTTTTTAATAACTCCTTATTCTACAATATAGTATATATCTTTTTTATTCAAACACTTTAAGTTAGATAAAATAACAAAATTAAAAACAAAACAAAGTCCTAAAAACCCTCAACAGCACATGTATCGGTCGAAAATACTTCAAAACCTTTTTCTATCTAATCAGAGAAGGAAGTTCGAATATGAAGAATTATAATACTTTTCATTTCATAGCAACCATGCCTGTGCATCGAATAAGACCTTCAAAACATTGTAATTAGAAATAAAATCGTAGTTTGAACGGACAAAAATGTTGATTCTTAGTGGATCGATGCATAAAAGGCTAACTTCCTTAAATTGGTTCAAATCAATGATTTCATCTTTATAACGATGCTCTGCATAATAGGGGGTGGGGGAATATAGCAAATGAGTCTGTATTTGGTTGCCGCTATCCAAGCATGGAGCTTTAGTCGTTTTTTTTGGTATTATACGAGTTCGTATGATTCTATATAAATATATCCAAAAAACATTGTTTGATGTGAAATACATTGAGTAATTGATTTTTCATTTCGTAATTATAGAAGTTTCTTAATTATAGTAACATGCCAGAAGCATAGCCATTGTACTTATCTGGTTAAGGTAGGACGAACAGAGAGCGAAAATCATTACAGACAGACATGGAAAGAAAAAAAGAACACCGATCAAAATATATGTGAGATCCATCTGGAAGCCGGCGCACGGTCGACCCATAAACATCCAAGCTTAACAGGAGTCCTCAGCCAACACGCCGGCAAGAGACGCCCAAAGGAGCTGAGCAGCAGCAGAAGGAATTCAAATTGCACGCCGATGAAGGCGTGGCGAATGTCAAAAAAAGGAGGAGGTCAACATCACAACTCAGAAGGGAGGATGACACAAAATAAGTAAGAATTTGAATGCTCATAACAGTCAATAAAAATAAGAAACTATAAGTGAGTGTGAGTGTGTGTGTGTGTGTGGTGTTTTAGAAATCAGTACAGTTCAATAAAAAAGAAACAGAAAGAAAGAAAAACATCCACTTAAACCAAAAAGAAAGGGCACCCACGAGATCTAAATAACTTTGGTTTTTATGTTTTCAAAATGTTTTTTAAAATTTTAATTTTATTATTTTAAATTAATATTTTTTTGTTAGTAATTCGATTGATTTTGATAATATTAATAACAAAAATATAATTTTTCCATATATATTTCTAAATAAATAAACCTTTAAATAAAAAATTATTATCATTCTCGTAACTTCCAGAACTAGAAGTGCGTTGAACCAATTATAACAAGACATGAAAATGATAGTCTTCATGCGGATGGCATGATATGTTTTGGTGCGCTCTTTTCACTGTCTCTCCTTTTATTTTCTTCCCGTTAATAACGTTGTCATCTCGCATACATACATATATTCTACTCTATAAGTTGTGATACAAATGTTTGACTCCTACAATATAAAGTTATATATATTTTTTTAATCATTCGACAAGTTATCCGATTAAATATATCATTCATTATATTTTTTTTATTAGATATATTATTATTTAATAAATATGTAAACATGTTTCTTAACAACATTCATTAAATGACTCTTTTTTAACGAATCTTAAAGCTCATCACCAAATTGCTTGTTAAGTCTAGAAATTAATGAGTAAGCCACTCTTCACGTATACACCTTCAAGATGTATGAAAGTGCACCAAACCAAATTAAATTAAGGAAATCCAAGAATTTTTGAAGCTGGTAATGTGTTAAGGCTTTTTCAGATTTCCGGTAGCATGGGAAGATGATCCTAGTGTGCTTATGATGTCACTTCAATTATTAATTATTAGATATTTTCTCCCACGAAAATTCGCCCTCAAATTATTGGCAGACGGCACATTTCAAATACAAGGAATATCCCACTATTAGTGAAAATTATTACACCTACCATTTAACAATCCTTTGAGGCAATCCTTCGAAAGGAGGATTGAAAAGCCTCTCTAACTTCATTTTCCCTCCTTTCCGCACTGGTATGATGAGTTTCAGACATGAGCATATACTTTCAAATATTTAAGGTTCCATACATCGAATAATAATTGCATCAGGGAAAAGAGAGTCATAATTTGAACAACATTAGAATTATAGCCACCTAGGGAAGTGTCTTCCAAGTATATGCTAACAGCCTTGCAATCCTTTCACCATGTGATTTAGAACAATAGTTTGAACGTTTTTAAGTTAGAAAAAATGGTTTTTATAAAAAAAAAAAAATTTGGAAAATTTTTTGTATTATTTTTAAACAAATTAATATATATGTGTTATTTTATTGCTTTTTAGATATATTTTGACAAATATTGGCTGAGATGTCAATAATGATATTTTAAAAATAAAAATTATATTATTTTAATATATTTATATAAAATAAAAAGACATTTTAACAAAACAATAACTAAAATAGACTTTACATAATGATCTCAAAGCCCTATACAGCTTTGATATGCTAATGGCGAGGCTATTTGGGTTCTTATTTCTTGTGAAGATCAAAACAAGCGTTAGAGAACCACGAATCTTACTAGAGTTGGGGAGAATAGAAGATTGCTTAGAAAAAAAAATTGTACATGATGTGTAACTCATTAATTGCATCTATTTTATGTCGGGGACAAATTTTATCTTCGATGCAAATTATGGGCTTTAATATTCATCTATCAAACTTAGAAAGTTTAGTACTGGGCAAAAAAAAACTTGAGCGCAAGCCTAAATGTCGGATGGCATTATATATGTAAAATGTAATATTAAATTAACAATATCAAGACAACGATAAAGGAACAAGACTCCATTCTCCGAATGTATCTTCCATGGTTCAGGAAAGCATCATTCAATACCGTCAAAAAAAAAAAGGTTCATAATTCGTTATCTTTTATATATAAAAAGTTGTGAGAGGAGAAAAGTTTTGATTAATATAAAAATATTATTTAAAATCCACTTATACTAACAAATTTACATTAGTTTTCTATATTTATTAAGATATTTCCTTTGACTTGATACTAAACTAAAACTTTAGTAACTGAATAATTATAATACTATGAGTTTAAATTTATTATACCTAATCCAACCTAATATTTCTTTTTAATAAAAACTAAGGAAAACTAAAAGCCACAAAGTAAAATGGTTTTGTAATAGTAGTTTCCAGGACAGATCTCTTAAAATAAAAATCCTCATTTTTTTCCAAAAAGAAACACATCTAAAATTAAATTTATATTTAATGAATTAAATAATCTTACCATTTCCGACTCTGCCCGATTTTCCCACAAGATAAAAATTAATTAGTTTTTAGGTTGCTTTCTTTTTCTTTTTTAAACTAAAAATTCTAATGAAAAGAAAAAGGAGAGGGAATTTAAATGACTTTAATTTATTTCTAATATAAGTAGATCAGAAAAATTACTCCAATTTGTTCTTGTATATAATCATTAAACAATCAAATCTAAAAGCAATATGCTTGAGAGATCTTTCTTTCTCCAATATTGCTTACCCATAGCTAGAGGACTTATTTTTATTTTTTTGTTTTCCATTTTTAAAAAAAAAAAAAAAAAGAGGTGTAGAAATTAATGACTTTCCCCTATGCGAACCATAATTGAAAAAAAAAATGACTTATTATTCTTAAAATATTGAGGTTCAGGTTAACCCAACTCCAAAGTCTTATTATTATCATTATATATTGAAATAACATTAAAAAATAGTTGTACCTATAAATACATAATTATTCAAATGTATAATGTGCCTGTTACAATGTTTAAAACTTCAATATTAGTTAGATCTATAAATGACTTTTGTTTTATATTCTAACAATATGTAAATATATTTAAAAATTGTTGAAGAAATAATATATAATCTATTATAATTAAAATTTTATCTAATAAATTTAAAATTTTTTGAAAATTTAGAGAGGATTTTTTTCCTACATTCTACATAATTATCAACAAATTTTAATAGCTAACATAACCATATATATTTTTCAAATTTGAATATAAAATAAACCAAAAAATGAATTGTAAGTTAAACAAAATACAATTTTTAAATTCACGATTCTCAAACTAACACCAGTTCAAAAGAGATGTTAGGAAAAAATCAGTAAATAGATAATATGAAGCTAATTATCTTATCAGAGGAAAATAATAAAATAAATTTAAAGAAATATGTTGTATTGGATAAATGTGAGAGCAAAAAAGCCGATCTATCACAAGTGCAATTGATGAAAGCCACATATATATTGTCAAAGAACCATTATCAACCCAAAAGTTTAAGCTGTGAGGTGAGGTTTCAGGGATATGGATTTTATATTATATTCTCCAACATATCTCCTCAAGTGAAAGTCCTTTGAGCTTGAAACTTGCATGACCCTACATTACCTTGTGGCTTAATTTTATCAAATAAATGGTGATGGTGAGATTCGAACTCGTGACCACTAGAGTTAATTAAGGCTCTAAAACTAATTTCTAAGAATCATCTCAATCCAAAAAGCTTAAGATGTGAGGTGAAGTTTCAGGATATAAGTTATATTATTCTCTAACAAGTTATTATGTAAACCCAATTATTAATGGAATTTATCTTTAAATCTGTTAATAAATTGTTTTATCAAAAAGTTATAAATTGTGGTTGGGAATAAAAACATAAGGTAATAATAAGACAAAACCACAGTATCAAAGACACTAACATGTGCTATCCATGGCATATTCCCAAGTGGATAAATATTGAGAAATGTAAATTATATATTCAGGAATAAACCATAGCGTCCACGAGTACTGGGTTAATTTTTGATGACAGTATTGGTAACTTTTTGCGATCCAGAATAACCTTTTCTATAATTTTGTGACTGTCATGGCATCCAAGCATGATTTGGAAGATTTTTTTTAAAAAAGAAAAAGATAATAAATCGTGGTCACTTCTAGTAAAGATAACGATAGACCTAAATTTGAGAAAAGATTAGTCCTATTTTTGGAATGTATTAGGGAAAAAGTTCATAATACGATAAGCTCATAAATTGTTTTGTTTTTTTCAAACCATATACGCTCTCCGTATAAATTATTAAGGTTTTTTTTTTTTTTTTTTTATTGACAAACCTCAACTACTTTTAGTTTATTTTTCAACCTCCTTAAATATTATTATTATTTTTGCCAGTCATATTCATACCATAGCATTCGTCTCAACCAATACCATACAAGTCACGCTGTGCATGGGGGTGGCGCTCGCGCCTTTGCCCCGAAGGGGGGCCGTGGCCCCCCAGCTGTGTTCGAAAATTAATTCCAACCCTTATATTCAAGAGTTAATTATGATCCTTATAGTTATGAGTTATCTTAATTTAGTCCCAGCCAATGGTTTGTTAACGTTTAATTCCAAATTCAATCCCATATATTTTTTAATTTGCCTTTTCACATTAAACTCCTCATTTATTATGTCTAAGCCTCATGCCAATGAATGTGAGGATTTCTTTTATTAAATAATTCATTAAAATAATCATGAAAACCAGATCCAACCGATCTATCACTTTTTTGTGATATTATATTCTAGAGAAATACTTTGCATCAACGGATTCTTGGGATGGGGAGGAGGATAAGCATGAGAATTTCAATGGAAAATCGTAATTAAGGGGAAATGCCTAAATTAATAATTAAAGTCCTCTGGGTAAAGAGAGGAGGAACGACCTTTCAAATCAATGAAAAAAATCATGATCACCTAATAATTTCCTCTCCGTATGCGTAATTATGAAAAATAATAATAAATTATTATAATAATAATAATAATAATAGTTGTAGTACTGATAAAAATAAAAATTAAATATTTTATTTAAACAGAAACAAGCCTAAAACAATAACAATGACAAAAACTAACTTCCAGATAATAAAATCGTTATTATTATTATTATTATTATTATTTGTATGACAAATGTAAAACCTCAAATACTCTACTTTTTTAGTTTTAAAAGTGTAATTTGAAAAAAGAATACTTTTTATTTATTTTAAATTATTATTTTTTATGTTAAAATTGTTTTAATGTATTGATATTAAAAATATATAAAAAATTATTTTGATGTAATTTCTGAGTAACCACAAATACTTTAAAAAACAAACATTACCACATTGCTAAACACCCTTTTCTATAAGTGTGTTTCGGCACCCGTATTCCCTAAAAATTTTGAATTTTTTGTATTTAAAATAATTTTTTATATATATTTTTCAGATCGTTTTTAATATGCTGATATTAAAAATAATTTTTATATATTTTAATATATTTTCTAATGCAAAAAACATTTTAAACAATCATCAAACTATCACAATCCCAAACAAAATTATATGTACATAGGAAAGCTGACCACCCTACCAACTTGTACAAAAACCCTTAAAATCAATAAGAAATAATTATCAAACCTTTATTTTAAAAAATCAAAACTCTAACCAAGTAGAAAGCTAAAAGAGAATAGACTTAACAAAACATTCATAAAACATCAATCTAGATACTGATTTTTAAATGGAGCACACAAACAAAAACAAAAATAAAGGATTCCATCTAAAATTAAATTAGATCAATCAAGAGAAAAGATAAAACATAGATATAGAAAAGTGTCAGACTTTTTTTTTAAATAAAAAAAACAAGAGAAGAAAGGGAAAAAGAGAATCAAACAAAAAAAATGCATGTCGCTAATGAAAAAAAACTGTTTTGGAATATGGTACTAGTTGTTTTTTAAAGTATTTTTTATTCTAAAACATATTAAAATAATAAGATTTTTTATTTTTTAAAATTATTTTTGACATCATACATATCAAAATATTAAAAACATAAAAAATATATTAAATTAAAGGCAAAAAAATTTAAAAAAAAATACAAATTTATAAATCAACTTTCTAACCTTAATGCCAAAAAAAAAAATAACCATTGACAAGCAACTATTTTTTTATTATTATTATTTTAATATGGAGGCCCTTTTTAGAGAGAAAAGTGCGTACGTCTTATGCTCTTGCAACTCTTTAAAAAAACTTCTTTTACTCTCTTTCCATATTAAGATATATTTTAGAATTTCTGTAGAAAAGAGCAAGTTAAAGATAAGATTTACATGTATCATCCTGCACAATAATCTATATACAATGGAACTTTTCTGAAAAACTAACCATCCAAGTGGATATTGCATATTTTTCAAAAATAATTTATTTTTTATTTAAATTTACCTGTGATTTAATACAAAGAAATCGCACATTGAGCATTATTGTCTTTAGAGAAATACCACATGTATGACATGCGAAGATTTTATGAATGAATCTCATTAAATTTGAAATTGACTATCATTTTATACTATCAATTAATGATATTCTTAACTGTTATTAAAATTAGTTAAGTTTGATAAATTAACTCTGAAATTTAACAATCAAGATCTAAATCTATCAAAACTAGCTAATTCAATCAACACGGTTTTAATTCAATTAATAAATTAATTACAAAATAATATACAAGAATTTAAAACAGTACCATTTTAATTTTTTATTAAAAAAAAGTTTTTAAACTAGTGATTCAAGGAATTAGCCCAAATAATTTAATTTAAGATGATTTGAAATTCTTTATCAGATCAAAATCTCGGTTTGAGTTTCAAAACTATTTTTCTTTTCCCTTCTCTATCATAAAACCCCATGATATGTGTTGTTACAACATTAGAGAAATGATTTGGTTCATAGGCTACATCATAATGGATCGAGGAAACTTTATACGTACGAGTGTATATGTAAATATATATATATCAAGAAAAATTCAGCTTGTCTTCTCCTTATAATGAGATATATTAAGCATAGGTGCAATTAAATTGGACTTGCCTTTTTGAATGTATCAACCACATATTTTTTATCATAATATTAGAGAATAATATAAATCATATCTTTGGATCTTATCTAAACAAACTTAAGCACTTATTAGGTTTAAGATAGTTTTTTATCATGGGTATCAGAGCCATGATAATCAAGGTGATCCACGAGGTTTTTAGAATCTCGTCATTTCTATTTATTTTATTAAAAATTAAACACAAGGTAATTTAAAAGTTTATTATAAATTTCAAACCCCAATCATTTTGAATGGATGTTTCAAAAAATAATATAAATTATAAATTAAGATCTTATTTAATAACTTAAATTATTAGATTTAAGATGATTGTTTAAGTACACGCAAACGATGATAGGCCCCTTAAAATATGTTAGTGATGATTTTACCCGAATTCTCTTTTGCACTCACAGCACGAAATCTGTTCACGTGGTACGAATCATTGGACGTTATAATCTTGGATATATTCCTCTGAATCAATTAAATGTCAAGAACTGGGGGCAGGAAATCCTGATGCATTATCCAAGTAACAAAAGTCAGCAATGGGCTCTAGTCAAAGTGGCAATTCCTCCCTTTTTTTATGATATATAACAAGTAACTTGAGTTCATATTGCTTATAGATAAATTTCAAATAAGTATAAATGTGTAGCTTTCCCGTTGGATGATGGGTTACACGAATGAGAAACAACCACATATGTGCATGCAAGAGATCGACCTGAAAAAAATGTTACATATCATTATACTGTATATATACTTAATGGCTTGCGATGGTAAGCATCCATAGAAAACATCAATTATAGATTATCATTGATGCATGTTATGAGTTGCTGATAACCCGTGGCTATATATGGCTTCAAACTATTCATTAATCATCTCCCGTCATCCCACGCACCCACTTTTCCATGCGAAAACAACTTGATTTCCCAGGAGCTAGGAGGGTTCATGTTGGGCTGCTTCGTTTATTTTCAATCCAGAATCTCTGTACATAGATTGTGTATTAATTAAAAAGATTAGATTCTATCAATCACGGATAAGCATATGTCTGATAGAATTCTGGGAATGATAAACAAAGTAAAGCTCAAGGTTAAATTTTATGAATCAATTAACATCTTTCTCTGAGAGCATATTCTCTGATAATAAAAACCAGGCAACCTAATAGACAAGTCAAATGTTGAACAAAGTTTGATTTCTCTTTTGATTTTACAAGTTCGGATTATAAATACATTGAATCTGTTATGAACTTACGACGTCTTTAATGGAAACTGATCCCAGTATATATTACTTTTGTCAAATAGAACCACGATGCATGGTGATAATTGCTCCTGCTGCAAAGTTACTATGAACATGTAGTCCCGAGGAAGAAGTTTGCATGGTACTCCTAGCTTGCTAGCGACGACCATTCCCTGCGGCCCTACCAAGAAAAAAGAAAGACAGAAAGAGAAGAACAACCGCAAAACAGAAAAGTAGGATATCTGAAAGGATATTCCCACACAGGAAAATCCTTCTTGTATCGTAGCCATGGTAGAATTAAACTTGAAATGATGTAAAGGTGAAAGGTCAACATTCTCCACGCTATCAAACAAATTGGGCTAAATCTTTTCCTCTCCAACAAAAGTAGAAGCAAATCTTAGGCCATAAATACGAGTGCAAAACTCCCATAATCATTGGAGTCCCCCAATCATGCATTTATTTTTAATCACTAAGCAGCAGCACTATAAGCAATCCTATATAATAGGGTAAATCTAAGCAACATTTTCTAAAGTCAATTTTTTTAAACGTCTGAGCTGGAAATCAAAGAGATCAAAGAAGCTGAGAGTTGTGATAAAATCAACTCAG
This sequence comes from Populus alba x Populus x berolinensis, assembly GCA_029228515.1. NCBI lineage: Eukaryota > Viridiplantae > Streptophyta > Magnoliopsida > Malpighiales > Salicaceae > Populus > Populus alba x Populus x berolinensis. The sequence goes on along the minus strand of CM055353.1, from coordinate 1,312,804 downwards.
TGAAAAAGATAAAAGAAAAAAAAGCGAAATCTAAATGCCTTCTGGAGATTGCTAAAATAATTGCACACTGGTTTGATTATTTCAAATTCAATATTTCAAAGCAGCACATCTTCAGATTCTCAAATGTTCAAATAATGGTAACATCTCCAATATTGGCTCTGAAAAACAAAACGAGAGACAGAAAATAGACCATTAAACATCCCAAGTGTTTAATAGCTAGTGTGGCAGGATGTGAGCTGATGTATTTAATTATAGTGAACTTATCTACGCTAAAAAAAGAAAGTGAAGTGTCATTTATTATTGCAGAAAAAAGGGTTAAAACCATTCAACAACAATTATGTCCAGGCTCGAGCAATAATAATTATACTTGTTATAAGTTAACAACACCTAGTGTTTCTGCTTCTTCTTTTCTAGTTCTTTTTTAAAGTATTTTTTTGGTTTAAAAGGCATGTAATTAAACCTGATTTTTTATTAATAATTTTAATGATTTTTTATTACACGAGATTGGTATCAAAAATTAAAAAAAAAAAAAAAACTTGATACCATGATTCTTAAAATGTGTTTGGGAGTGTAATGTGATTAAGAGTGATTTTTTTTTAATATACAACTATTTAATGAACAAAACTTCACCATCAAAAGTATAATTTTGGCATTTATTTTTTTTTTTTTGTTTTTAGTGCCGGGCTCTACATAAAAAAAAAAAAAAATTATAAACACTCAACTGTATCATACACATACTCAAAGTCTAACCGTGAGGCCCAATTTCCATAAAAATGACCCACCAACCCACAATATCGCCCTCGATAGAACAAAGCAATACTGGCGGGCGCGAGACTTGGCCTGAAGGCCTCAAGAGAGGCCCTACACCCGAAAGAATGGCCCATCGACCCACCAGGAATCGCCCTCTGATAAAGCAGGCCCACCTTATTCAGGAGACACGTGCTACTTCGTTGATATAGACGGGGAGATCGGGTCATTTCACACACAACCCTCCCCACAATTCTCTATGTAAATATTCTGCTGTTTCTGATCCTCTTGTTATGCATTGAAATGATCTTGGCACAGATGATTTCATGGGACCAAACTTACTTACTGGAGGCAGCCATGCGGCGGAGCTATCCTCCTCAAGTCTCACCATGCTGTACAATTTTGAGAGGTAACCATTGCTCAAATCTCTATTAAGTGTTTGGGATTGGAGTTGCTTTATTTTTTTATTGTTGTTTGAAAATATATTTAAAAATAACTATTTCAATATTTTATATTTTAATGATTTTAAAGTGTTTATTTCAAAAATAAAAATATATTTAAATTTATTACTTTTAAAAAATAACTTACATCACAATACCAAATATGTCATGGCTCGTCTTATAATTACTCAATGAAAAGTAACATTAATTAAAGATCAGCTACACCCAAGTTGAGTAGTGGCTTGCTTCTTTCTTTTTTTTTTATTTAATTTATAAATGTTTATTTTTGGCTGTTGTGTTTGTTTTTTAGTGATGAGTCCACAGCTAAAAACAAAAAACACACAAATAAAAATATGAATTTGTCGGTTTTTACTTGTGTTTTTTGCCTAATTGCCTGCTAACAAAAAAACAACCCTTAAACTAAATATTGTAAAGTATTTTTTAAAATTTGGCTTGCTTTTCCTTATTCTAAATTAGATATCCCTTTCCTAATTAACTTAAATCCGTATGATACTTGGCTAAAGGATTAAATACTATTTAAGAATTTTAATGCCAACAAAGCACACACTATGTCCAAAATCTCATTAACAAATGCATCCCAAACATGAGATATTTGGAAACATCTGTAATTAATCAAATTGATATTATACTACTTGAAAAAGTTCTGATTCTCCATTATGGAAGGATAAGCTGCACACACATCTTCACCTCACCGAGAGAGGGCGGAGCTTCTTATTTTCTATTTATGGGGATTTTTTTCCCCTCTCGGGTTTCTACTCAAACACAGTGAAAAACTCTTACTCCATTATTCGACATTGTCGGGTTTTGTTTTTAAATTGTTTAATGTGTATGGCATGTCTTGAACGATGATAGTACTTGAACTTAATATACACCACATTACAACTGAATAAAGCTTATGTTGCCTGACACGTGCTGTTTGTAAAGGAAGAAGAGCTTCCTAATCGGATTTGGATTTTTTATATATGTACCGCACTTATTACGTGTTTGATACTGCAGTTTCAAAATTTTTAAAAAAAAAAATTAATTTAATTTAATTTAATTAATTTTAAATTAATATATTTTTGATATTTTAATGATATGCGGAGATTTAAATAAATTTAAAAAAATATATTATTTTAATACATTTTAAAAAATAAAAATATTTTATAAAATAATTACTACAATACTTTTAAAAAATATCTTTTAAATAAATATACAATCTTAATTCAATTTTGATTGGATTGATTGAGTTGTAGAGAGGATGGAACATCAACAACAACCTTTTATTATGAAGTGGGCCTTATTTTTAAATTGGGCCATTCAGAAGATTGACCCACCATAGTCTGTGGAGGACTATTAAATTACGGGCCATGCGTTTACTATACGCGCTCTCGTTAGTTATATAATGTAAGGGCCCGTCAGGCCCACTTTTAAATATGTTAATTGAACTAATAAATTCTCGATAGCAACTCTTGATTTTGAAATGCTCGTGAGTATCGACATGGAAGTCCAAATAATAACAGTTCTCAACTCCTACTTTCAGCAGTGTTAGAACTTTTGTTTCAGTTTTCTTTTCTTTTACAATTTTTGATGCTTATAATTGTTATTTTCCATTTAGTCCTTCTCAATTTCTTTTGTCTTTTTTATTTCTTTTATTAAGCCAATCAATGTGGTATTGCTAACAGGTAAGATCCTCTCTGGGTTCGTTGCCCCCTTTCTAACTGAATGCCCCATGATTGAAAATCAACTGCAGTGCTTGCAGCCAAAACTTGCAAATTATTGTAGAATACACCCTTTTGATTGTGGGTTATGTCTATCTTGGAGTATGCTTGCTACACATGGTCCTTTTTTATTGAGGAGAAAAGAATGTTGAAGTGCAACGATGATTAAAATGAAAGAGCTCTCCAACCCCTGCATAAATCCACCGCAGGGGCAGCTTGAAGGCTCGTGGAACCTATGCATTGTAGTGTAGCCAAAAAAACCTGATTTTGCCGAGTAAGAAGGAATGGTAATATGCTTATCCTGCAAGGTTTGGCAGGTATGCTTTTACCCAAGTTCTTGAGCTGACATTTTCAAAAGCCATTTCCCTTCAGCCATGTTTTTTACTACCGAATAATTGTTTTCTCTAAGGTGATCGGGTTCTCATAAGAAAGCAAATGGCTTGTTGAATGCCAATCTTGGATCTCTGTCATGTGTTTGAGACTTTAAGCTGCGTTATAGTAGATTGGAGTACAAGACTAGAACTTTCCAACAGCCGAGGTGATTTCCTCTGCCTCAAGGGGTCAATCACGTCTGAATATTCCAAGTATTTAATGCAAAAGCAAGCTTGTTCATCGTTATTTTAATATCTTTTTAAAAGTTATCTTAGTTCTCGTGTATTTAAAAAAAATTGATTGAAAGTCATTTAAATCTGTTTAGCTTTAAATCTTGTCACTAGACCATACTATACCACCTAGGAATCCTCTAATGATTTTTAGGTTTACTTGGATCGGATCACCCTCTTTTAGCCTTCTTCTTCTTTTTCTTTTTTAGTAAATGGCGACCTCCCCATTCTTTTTAATGGATGGCTGTTTTTTTTTTAAGGCGTGCATTGTTAGCTACAGTAATCATGAAACATTTTTGTGTTGTGTGCTGGGATAAACCTTAAGTTTGTTTGAGGTTTGATATGAGACTTTTCGAATGTTGTCACCATCTGCGGCATTTGTCTTCCTTTGCCAGTTATGCATGCTCTCCACGGGAGTGGTTGGCTGCTATGTTGGATTCTGGACTTTCATAAGTTTCTTTTCCTTTTGTGCTTTTTGACGATGTTTGCTATACTTAACATCCTTCCCCCTATTTCATTTTCGTTTTGTCATTCATGTGATCGACAAGATGGAACAGAGAAAACTATTTTCCTGCTTTGGATTTTGATGTGGAAAGGAAATTTAGCAGGCTTAGTTTCAACGCATTGTACCCAGCCCTTTTTTCTCATGCCTTTTTGCCTTTCCCTTATGGATTCTTAGGGGTGGGGTTATTTTTTTTTGCTTATGTTTTTTTCTCCATTGACATTGGATGCAAATCTGCCCTTCCATTTACTACACTCTTGCAATAATTTTTGCTGTCTAAAGTTAGCTCCTTCGTGTTCAAATTTGTTTTTGACACCAGACAAATTGGTTAAGTTCATTGGGCATCTTGAAGAAACAGGGAGGTCGGAAAAAATTTATCACTGTCATTGATAGAGGATGGATGGAGATTGAATATTCCCTTAACAATGATTAAGTTTGGGGATAGAATTGAGAAAATCAAAAGATTTAGGACTCAATTGTCAGTTAAGGTAAATAGAATAGGGACTAATTTGGGGTTACCAAAAAGGCTTTTATAAGTTCATCAATTCAAGCTTGGGCAAGAAGCAAATTACCCAAATAATAACAGGACGTAAATACTTTGTAGTGAACTACAAAGACAGATAGTGAAAAGCAAGTGGTTTAACGGTCTGATCAGCTTTCTCTGGCCTCCTTGACGACATCGTTCCTTCGGTACGCTTTATTGCCCTTTCCTGTTCTTCCGCGATCTTCTTCATAGTCGGTAAGGTAAACTTTTTATTTTTCGATTATCGGGCTAGTGATGGTATTATATGGATGCAAGAAATTCAATTATTTTGGTTAAGAGCTTCTTTTTCCTATGAGACTGCGTAATGGGTATCGGCAATTAGCTTTAGATTCGTTTTTTTTTTTTTTTTTTTTTTATCTGGGTTTGGACGAGTAGCAATTTCAAGTATCGTCAATTTTTTGTGCTACTAAATAGTATATTGAAAAGTAATTACTTTCTCTTAGTATTATGGCCTATTTATATTAAGGGGCAATGTGGTTTTTTATGGAATTCTTATTTTCATATCTGCAGTAGTACTTTGAGAATTAACTTTCTTCTTCTCTGAGAATGTTATGATGTATTGCCCAAAAAGGAGGTTGAGGTTTCCTATTTATTTTGGCGTTATTAAATCCAAAAAATTGTTATTCTGAAAAATTTACTAGTACATAAGTCGGATGGTTATTTTTCACTCGGAAATGTTAACGTCGGCCCACCCTTGGAGGAAAAGGGCGATTTGAGGATCCTTTTATGTGAAACATGCTCCATTGTTTGTGTGATTTATTTACTAATAACATTTTAAGGTAATTAGTTTTTTTGTCAGTACAGTTCATTGCTATGCTCTATATTTACTCTTAGGTAAGAAAAGATTTGAATCTTTTCCGCTGTGCGATGAAGATCTAACTTAATATACTCTCCGTATCGGGAAGGTTATTATTGGAGTATTGCTATAGATTAACCTTTATATTTATGCTTACATGGAAGGATGACCGGACCTATGACGAGAGAATTATCTTCATCAATCGCATTGTGGCTGGGCTATAAAATACTTTTAAGTCAGTACAATTGGGCTTGTTTCAATTTGTGCACTTATTTTCAAATGTGATTATTAAAGTAAAACAACGTAGCATAGTTTTGTTTTTTTTTTTTTTTTTTGCAAGCATGAGGCCCAAAATTATCTCTTGCATTAACCTGTCTATGAGAAAGAGTAAAATTTGCTATTTGTATTTGATTTGCTGTTAAAATCTGATAGACTTGTGAACTAAAGTAGCGTAAGCGATCCATTTACATCTGTAATCAAACAACACAGATCGTGTATATACTTCCAATAACAGGTTGTTTGATGATTTGTCTGCAAAGGAAGAGATGGGAGGATGTACTTACAGAGCTTCCGCCCTCTTCAAGGTTCTTTCAGGAAGATCTGGACAACTTCGGCACCTTCAATCACCACAGCTTTCAATGTCCTTCCCTTCTGTTATCTAATCTTAAACCTGATAAAGCCTCTACATCCTTCTCACTCCGCATCATTGCATTATCATCCCCTTCTCTTTGTATGTTTTCCACCATCTATCCTCAGAAGACCCTAATCGGTCAGTCTCATACTACCTGAAGATCCCTTTCTCATCTCAGCAAACTCGATCTTGAAGCCATCACTTGGTGATGAAGTCCCTTGCAATATTTAATGCTCTCAATGAATGCTGACAATTTAACAACTCGTTGTCTCAGTACAGTGCTCTGTCAGTGCTGAGTAGATCCATTTGCAATTGCCTAAGTTGCTTATTGGTGATCAAATAATTCCTGAGAGGGTTCTAATATTGGATTCATGTTCAGAACCAGAATTTCCGGGTAGGCTGGCACCAAGACGAGATAAATGTTTTCGAAGCTGGATACATCAGCAGAGAGACAAGGACTGAGTGATGATGGTTGTTGAGGTTCATCTTTACTAAAAGGTTTAGACTATTTTCCTTCAAGGGAGAGTACTGGCTGGCTTGGCAGCTGCTCTGTTGGCAAGATGTCAGATGAGAAAAATCAGAGGAACTCTTTGTGTTTCATGGCCTCAACATGGAGTTTCATGTGGTGGCTATGGTCAAGACTCTGCTGCAGAGGAATGTGTTGCATGGCTTTTGACTTGAGCTCGATTGGAGATTCCAAGGATGACGTCCTCAAGGTTCCGTTCAATTAAGAATTATCCTTTTGATTCTGATATGTATACATGATGCGTTTTAGGTTTATAGTGCTTCTTTAGTTCCTAGCAATACTGTTACATCTTACAAAGAATTTTGGAAGACACGAGCAGTAAGATTGTATGATATTCCTCATATATGCTCTCTTCTCTTAATGTTGTTATTGTATCATTCCAAATTTCAACAAGGACGGAAGGGCTTGTAATTGTTCATCTTGCACTGAAACTACATGTTAGTTTTTCTGCTGGACATATTTGCCGCGGTATAGCCAATGCATGTCGGGAATTTATTAAACCACAACTCCATAATTCATACATGGAACAGACTGATCATCCAGGGCGTCTCATTGTAACTGAGGCCCCAGACACAGTTGATCCGGGCATCGTTGCTAGGTGCTCTTGCTGTTCCCATGTTGTCCTATCCAAAAGTACAGCTATTACAAAATAAATCTTTCCCGGACCCGATTCAACGACTTTTTTTTTTAATCAGTGCTTGCATAGTTTCGCATATTGTGATCATCCAATCCGTGCCCGTGCCAACGCAGGAAAACTAAACCATAAAAACAAAACACTCCCAGGTCGCGCTCGCAGGACTTTAGCCATTGTTGAAAACTTGAATGCACAGTTCATCACGGCCCAAGATGTTTCATCATTCTATTCTATCACAAGGTCAATATCTCCGAGACAATACGATGGAATTGATTTTCCTGGTTGGCTCTCTTACAAAAGCAAGATAACATGACGAAAAGAAGAATAGGTAGGTATTCTTGTTCTTTCAAGAATGATTGAAACGATGTGGTGTGTGCTGACCTAGATGGAGTGGAAACTAACACCTACATGTGCTCAGTTTCAAAGTCATGAATATTTTCCAAAAAAATTTACCCAGAAATCACAATCAATCAACTTAGAATATCCCCACATGATTAAATTTACAGACCACCCAACCAGAGAAGTCCACACCAAAATAACAGTCTAAAATGTCCAAGTAGACTACGACAAGTTTTTAAATAATAGATGGATGGCACATTTTCTTGAGGATTTAGTCATGCACCATTGCCTCGACTTGTATCAGGAAGAAGAAGGAAACAGGGATGAAATATGAAGATTGGTTTTGAAAGTTGAATGCGTAAATGAGGGGTAATAAGCCGTTCAGTTTTAGGTTTGTTGATTTGCCCAAATCATTCATAGTAAATTTGAAGGGCAAAAGACAGACTTTTCCAAGTCCCCTTCTTTCGGTGTGTCTCGAGTACCTATTTGGTGCTGAGGGGTATGGGAGTCACCCACCACCCAGGCCAACATTAGTTGCATCCTCTCTTGACTATAGAGATCTTTATGCAAAATACCTCAGAACTGCTATGGCACAAAGCAAAGTGCAAAAATCTACTTTCTTTTCACATTAAAATAATCTCACTCCGTCCCACTCCATCTCCCCCACTCTTTCCTACTTTCATTCAAGAAAAGCCAAAGGAGCAACAATTGGCGGGTCATCCTCTTCAAGAAATAAAGCTTCCCATATTACCATTTTCTATGTTGATTATCATCTCTTCTCCATCCTCGGCAGAAAGACTTTCATGCAAGCACCCCTCCTTTAACTTTAGACTACTATGGCTCCCACCCTTGCCCCAGTGTGTTTGAGATCGTCAAGAAAGAGTATGAGAATGTGAAGTTATTTCTGATCCACGCAGTGCAGCTTTGATAGTTAGATTGCATTTTTTTTTTTTTTTTTTTTTTTTCATGACTGCTTTGTTTTCAGGTTTCAAACTCTCAACTTTTGGCATTAATCAATTGAGTTTCAGCAACTCTAATATTCTTCCCTGTATATACAATAGTACTCCAATAGTTAAAAATCCTATCTACTCACTGATAGGGGCATGGTTCCAATTATTGGTGCAGGGATTAGTGATGGCTCAGTTTTGCTAGATGACACAATCACCCTGCAAGGGGAAAAGAAGCCTTCAACAAACATAAAACTCTCTTGAAGGATTTAAAATCATTGATAGAATTAAGAACAAAAGATCGAGGTCCGAAGTGCCCCGGAATAGTGTCTTGTGCAGATATTCTCACCATTTCAGCAAGAGATGCAGTCCATCTGGTACTAATAACTGTTCAGGCATTACATAGCTAATAGTAGTAGGAGAATAGATTCATTCTTTTGCAAAGTTTTGAGCAATTCCGGTCTCGTCCTCTCCGTTTTCAAACCAGTTATAATATTGGCCAGGTTGGTGGACCATATTGGGATGTTCCTGTTGGAAATAAAAGATTCTAAAACTGCAAGTTTCCAGCTCGCAGCATCAAATATTCCAACAGCATATGAAGGGTCTGCTATCTATCATTACCAAGTTTCTCTTACTAGGGCCTTTCTGTTACTGATTTGGTAGCACTTTCAGGTAGGATGCCTCCTATGGTGGGCAAGGGAGGGACATTGACCCTGCATAGAACTACTACTTGAAAACATCACAAGAACATTGCATTTTTAATATTTAAAATCCATTTCCTGTCCTGTGAAATCCTGCAGGGGCACACAAACCATTGGCATGGCACACTGTGCAAATTTCCGGGCGAGGATTTACGGGGACTTTGAAGCAACTTCGGATAGAAGTCCAGTGTCTGTAGACATATCTTAAAATCTTAACAACTTGAAATCTAATGTGCCCAGCTACAGGAGGAGGGGACACTAACATGTCAGAGCAATGGACTTATGTTCACGCCTAATCTTTTCGACAACTCTTTCTATCTACCATCTACTATTGAAAGGAGATGGCCTGCTAAACTCAGACCTAGAACAAATGTACTCGAGCAATACTCGGACTTGAAACAAAAGAATCTTGTCATAAAGTAATGCCCATGATCCAATTGCTTTTCTTTCACCAATTCTCAGATTCCATGGTGAAAATGGGAAACATTACAAATCCGTGATAGCTTTGTCAATGGAGAAATTAGGGACGAACTGCAGATTTGTGAACACATAGGCTGGCAAATTGCGGGCTCGCGGGTAGTGGATTTGGACGTTTTATATTGTTATGTTTGTCCATCGACAAGTGGTGGAAAACAACAGATTATTTAATGTAATAATATTAACCATTGGTTAATATTAAAGTCTCAAATTCCTCTTTGATTTATTTTATGATAAGGCTATAATATTTCTCCCTTTTCTCGTGCCCAGACCATTGTTTTTCCTATTGAAGTGGAAACTGTGAAAAAGCTCATAGCCCACAATTTATTTCAGAAAACTTAGTTATTATATATCTGTACTAGAACATACAGATTCTATCTGAACTTCGGATTGTGACTATATTAGAATGTATTCATTAAAACATAGAATAAAAGTTGTAAATTAAGGGATGCCTTAAAAAAAAAAAACAGAATATAATCTTGTCCAGACTTGAATAGAGGATCAAGAAACTCCGACGCGGAAAAAATATGGCTCTCGTAGCAAAAACTATTAAAATGTAGTTTGTCACAAATGTTCACATAGTAGAAATTCCATGTCATATTTTGCTGCCCCACATTCTTTGGTTGCCACCAATCTCACCATGAGAGTGGTTGTTCTGTGAAGAAAGAAAAGAAATTATCAGGCAGGTTCATTCTTCAAGGTAATGCTCAGAGCTTGCCAGATCCAGAGAGACTGACGTTTTGAAACCCAAGCCCGGGCAATCTAAACTCTTAGGAGAATTGGACTGGGTATGAAAACATGTTAGAACATGAAAGGCTTACTGAGTGATTTAGCTTAGAGCTGATTCTCCTTGGAAAATTGTATACCTCCTGACTTTATAAAAGGTTGGCAGCTTGTTCCCTTCCCACCGGATATCCCAGTCGCGGCCATCCCCGACACCACCATAATATGGTTCTTTCAGTACGGTTGGGATGACTCTAGGTTTTTGGAGTTTCAATTCTCTATAACGGCATGCACAAGTTTGACAAAACAAAGTAAGAATTATTTAGTAATTTTTATTTTATTAAATAGATTCCATGGTTCAGTTTTGAATTTTCTCAATCTGACTTATTTATAACATTAGTCAATCATCTTAATAAATTTAATAAATTCAAAGATAACTAAAAATTATTAATTTATTCTAAATTTTATTTTGGAGATAGTACAATATTTTTTTAATATTAAAATGTTAGCATATTAAATAAATTATAATTTCATCAATTTAATCCATTACAATTCAACGATTAAATCATGAACTCTACTTGGATTAAGATAGTAACTTTCTTATTATCCCCACTCTTTTATAATTATTTTTTTTCTACTTGGCTTATATGATTAAAATTGTTGTTTGTTTTTGACTATATTAATGTCACTATATTTTAAAAATTTTGATTTTTTTTGTTTTAAATTAATTTTTTATATTTTTTTATTGTTTTGAATATGCTAATATTAAGTATAAATTTTAAAAAATAAAAAATATTTTTAAAAACAATTCTTGCCCATCAATACAAAACACAACCTAATAAATTAGTTTTTTTTTTTTTTTTTGGTTTTCAAAATTATGAACTTAGCCATCTGATTTAAGTTGAACTATTAACATTCTTAGAATGGCCACATTACCCTTATCAAAGTGCTGTGTCGGTTTTGCCTAAAGTAGTGTAAGATTATAAAAATTTACCAAAAAAAAAATCAGAGAACAAAGAATAAACTATGTTGAATAATAAATGAAAATACTGGTTATTGAATGAATATAAAAATACAAAACTCATTATGTGTTTTAAAAAACAAAAGTAAAGTAGTTTATACTTTTTTATTTTTTCTTTGCGTGAGCAGTCCCTTCAAAGTCTGTGACGACTTGGCACCGAGATGAAAAGCTGGAAGAGAAACTCTTCGATGGTGAAAATTTTCTTCTCCACTTGGCAGGCTAAAAAATCCTGTATCCCATCGTTTCCCTCGACCTTTTCTAGGATGTCCTATTATATATATATATATATATATATATATATATATATATATAGTATATATAATATATATATATATATATACTATAATATATTTTATTTTTTTTAAATAAAAAATAATTTTAAAAACAATAACTTCTATAATTCTCAAACACCATTAAACTGATTTGAAAATATAATACTGATTGTTTTTTAATATGTTTTTTTAGAATTATCTAATAAATAATATTTTTTATTAATTTTTTTAAGTTGTTTTTTTATATTATCAAATTATAATAATAAAAAACATCAAAAAAAAATTATCATAACAAAAATAAAGACACTCGATTTCTACAAAAAAAAAACAAAACATAAGCCTGCTACCTTCAAGTGTGTTAAGAACGTTATAGAAGTAAAAAGCCATGAAAGAGTGGAAGATGATTGCAGTGAAAGATTTTTTTTATATTTTTTAAAAAATATCTTTAATATTATCATATTAAAATAATACAAAAACATTAAAAATAAAATTAATTTTGAAGTAAAAAAATAAAAAATTTCAAAAAAAATAATAAAAATCAGTATCTACATAAAAAACCAAACAAACAACCGCTGCCTTCAATGTCCCCGTGTGAGAACGTTTTAGAAATTAAAAAGCGACGAAAGGTGTAGATAAAATTGCAGCGAAAATATCTCCCTCGACAGGTGATCTCTCTTTTCTGGAGGATGAACTTTAATTTTATTCGGGGAAAAGGCAAGCTTGAGATTTTCCAGGACTCATGACAAAGGAGCTAAAGGTCGCGTCTTCCTCCTGTGACCCAGTCATATGCTTTCCTGCACTCAGATACATCCAGACGGAAAACGTAATCCCAGGTCTAAGGAATTATATACCCTAATTACAGAACCAAACGAAGTATAATGTCTCTGCACTAGACTGACACGTATCCCTAATCATATTTCAACTAATCAAGATGAACAGTTTACCTCTGCATCTACATTGAATGATTCAGAAAAAATGATCATCTCAGTTAATGGTCGTCTCAAGTAGTTTTTTAGAGACACGTATGATTATCTTTGACCGAACCCTAAACTTACAGAAATCACCACATTTTTTGATAATGAAATTGTATACACCGTGGTTCCTGCCTACGAAATTTCCTCAATTTTTAATATATACATTGTTTAGAACTTTTTAAGAAATATTCCAGACGCAAAAACCTAGTTAAAATAATAGATCAAGTTTGACAAAGGGCTGGTTTAATTTCTTCGTCGAGAGTTTTGAATGGTGTTTCTTGGGAGATATGATTCAATAGGCATGCATTGATGGGAGGAAATGAACATAGTCCCCATTACATCACAAAGTCTACTGGTTAACTGGTTTGCACAGGAGTAAAATTTTATTAAAAAAAAAAATTTTTCGAGTTAATAATAGTAAAATCACATGTTTATTATTTGTTTCATATATTCAAATTGTTCTTTGGATTTCCTTTCAATAATAAGTAATGAAATTTTTGCCAATCAAACCAATTAAATCTTTTTCAAATGGATTATTTTCTATATGGTATACAGTATTTGGAGTCATAAGTTTTTGTTTTATAATTTTCTCTGCTATGAGAGTTTATTATTTCAACAAAATACTATTTATTATTAATTCATAGTTTTTTTTTCCTGAATTTATATTTATTTTTTTTTATTTTATACTTTAATATTTAGCTTATCAAAAGATTGAATTTTATATAATTTTATGTGGCTTGCATTTATTTCGTAGGTTATTAAGGATCTCATAATTCATGTCCACGATAAACAAACACATGGTTTCGGACGGGTTAACTCGAGTTTTTTAATTAACATATTTTTTTAAACTTTATCGATTATCATTAAATTGATTGAGAATTGAAATTTATCATTTTTTATTATAGTTTACTTATATGAGGTTGTCATGGTTTTATGAATCAAATCACGTGTTTTGTGAATTAACCCATGTAAAATGAGGTTGTTTAATTGTCTTTATGTTTATAGATTGATCTTTTTTAATTTTAAACTTCATAAAAATATATTTGAAAATTGAGTTTTATAATTTATATTGATTTATTTTTTATTAGATTATCACAATTTCATAATCTTGATAACTTTCTTGACAGATTGATTCATGCTATATTTTTTTATATAAAATTATCCTGATTTTATAACTTAAATTTTAAGTAGTATTAAAATTAGATCAAATTCGGTAGTAAATCTCATGAATGTAAAATAACTATTTATGATAATTTGTATACTACTCAGCAAACCATTAAAATAAAAGGTTAGTAACATTCATCTCTCGAACTCTAATAAAAATAAAAATTATAAATATATAATCAGGCATCCCTATACCCAATCAAGTCTCTTATAATTCACAAAATCACGAACCAAAATGAAGAGAGCACGCACGACAACTCTCAAAAAGATAAAAACACACATGACAATAATCTATAATAATTTTTTCAATTTAGATACCTAATTAAAACATGTAATATATGTATATACAATCATGCACTATACACTCTTGCTTGTATTTCACACCATATTTATATATTATTATGACCTTAATATAACTGCGATGATAACTTACTTTCATTGATCCGTGGCATGTGATTTTAGAAAATTAAAAAAAATCACTATGTTATGTTCAAAAAGTAGGGCATCATTTGCTGCTCTGTAAACGTGAAAGCAAACACGGAAACGAATGAGATTCCATAGAAGGCGTGAAGCAGAAGTCACGAAATACTGAGCACATTAAGTACGATTAATTATAAGATTAGGGCTCTATATATCTACCTTTTAGTCAAACAATTTAATCAATATATGTACTGTCAAAGCTAGCCCGCTGTCCCATCAGTAGATTGGGTTTAACTTTGATCTAAATCAACTGGCACACCAGCAAGAACAAGAAAAAAAAAAAAAAAACAGAGGATAGAAATAAACTAATATAAATACGACGACGCTACTAAGCCTCCGAAACAACCCGATATTAACTAACTTTGACCTTATTAATATTGTAAGCCTCAATTTCCGCTGACTAACAATTAAAAAAAGGCAGTCCAGTTGCTATTTGAACTTGCGTTGAAGAACAATCATTGCCACAGGATCACCAGATGGGAAGAGGATTAATCCATTTTTATATGTATGATCAAGGAAAATACATGCCTTGTAAAAATTTTGATTTTTTTTTACTTTTAAATTAATATTTTATAATATTTTTAAAAAAATTGTTTTTTATGTGTTGTTGTCAATAATATTTTTATTTTTAATAATTTTAATAATATTTTAAATAAAAAATTATTTTAAAAAACAATCTCATGCTTTTTCTCCGAAATCTTAAAACAGTAGACTAGTTATGAAATTAGGGGCTCAAAATCATAATTTTTTTTATTATAATGTGGATATCTCGAGTCAGCTTGAGTTTATCTCCATTGATTTTAATAGATTTTGAAATAAATGACTATATAAACCTCCAATAATTAACCTAGAAACAACCCATATAATTTAATCTGAAATCATAAAAAAAATAAATCACTTAGTTTCAAGTTTTTACAGGTTCCTAGGTGGTCACGATGACACTACAATATATTGAAATAATTTTTTTACTCCGGTCCTTCCGGTTTTTAATCCTTTTTCACAATAATCATGTGTTCGGCTCCAGAAGACAACATGTTCTCTATTCAACAATCCTTTCTTTAATATGCACAGTTGTCTTTCGAAAACTTAAAATTAGCGTTTCTTGGTGAAATGTGAAATTTACATGAATTTCTTAACCTGTACAATGATTCGTAATGGGAATGAAAATCTGGTATCAGGTCCTGAAAGTTGGTCTTAGAAACCCGGAAAAAATCGAGGAAATTGTTTAAATTTACTGATCATTAACGTGGGGAGTTAAATAATATTACGGTAATTAAAATAAACACTTGTTTGAAAATAGGTAAAATTAAAATGTCACATACCTTAACTTGAAATCTCTAAAAGAATAATAGGGTATCCACTCATCCCTTCACGGACACACAAACAGATGATTTTTTTTTGCTTTTCGTTGGATCTAATCATTTAATATTATTTTTTAATAAATAAAGTTTTAGGTTTGTTTTTCAAATCAAGTTATCCCAATATCAAATACATATTTAATTTTAATTTTTATATAATTAAATAAAAAATAATTTTAAAAAAATCTATTAGTTTTATTAAAATTTATAACCGGATCATAGATTTAACAAGTTACACTGTACAATTCAAGTTAATCTAATAAGTTACCGTATTTAAATAATTATAAAAAAATGCTATACTGATTTTTCTAAAAAAGTTTTAACTATATTTTTCATCAAGTTATTTTAGAACCTATCAAGTTTGACTTTATCATAATATAATAATTTTTATATAATTATAATTTTAATAAATTAAATTTATTAACAAAAACCAAATAATTTCTTGCCACCTAAATGATTTCTTTTTACGTTCTGTTTTTTTAATTTGAGTTTGCAAACGCAGTGGCAGACAATGCTATAAAACTGAGTGTTAATGTCCTCAAATGCAGGCGCGAGTCAGCATTTTAATGTCAGCAAATGAGCGGATGTGAATTTTCGCTACGTAGCCAAAAAAAAAATTCAAGATTTTCCTCGACCCAGTATTATCTTCTTTGATTGATGTCTATATATAAACATAAATATATTTTTAAATTTCTTTCTCAGACATAACGCCAAAAAAATTTTCTCCGTCAGAGAAAAAAAGGACTAATTTATCTGATCCCCGAACTTCGCTTTATTTCCTTTGCTTAAAAGCCTAAAACTTCCAAACCGAGTGTATATGAGGGCAGAAAAGAATAATAAAATAATTACTAGCATTTTTTCTTGGAAAATGTTTTGAGCGGCAACCTTACATATTCTTTCATAAAAAGGGTCCAAGATGCTCTCTGTATCGAATCTATCCAGTCACGAAAGCTGGCTTAACGTTGCCCATCAAAAGGGTAGGTTGAGGCCAATAATAGTCTTTGAATTTTGTGGATTCAACGACGAATGGATGGAACCATCAGATCACGCCATGTTTGACAAAGATTCTTCTTTGAGATTCTCCCAAAGTCAACTCCCATCGTCAGCCGGTATCATTACGTGTTCAGCATAAGCACATCACATCAGAAGCAAAGGCCGTTACTAAGCCTGAATCGAGGCAACTTTGTTTTTTTGGGCAATTTAACGCCTACGACCTCCATTTGGTAGGAGAATTCATCACCGTTGAAAAATCTGTGTCCTCATAAATATTTGAAAAGCGATTTTATGGAATGTAAAATAAGTTATACCGTTTTCCTCTCCATGTTTTTTCTCTCATGGATGTATTAATATTATAAAATAATAAAAGACTATAGGCATGCAAGTATACATCTCCGTGGATGTATTAATATTATATTAATTAATAATAAATAGACAGAGGCATGCAAATATACATCTCCATGGATGTATTCATATTATTAATAATAAAAGACCAGAGGCAATGCAATAATACATCTCACGTGGATGTATTTTTAATTATTACTAATAAAAGACTAGAGGCCATGCAATACTAAATACGACGGCCAATTGATTCCCGGCGAATGAAGGGAACAGGAGAGAGAGGAAAAGGGCAAGCATCGCCGCCTCCTGCAATGCCCACGAACTAAATGTACCTAAAGATTAATTAAATGATAGTGGGAGGATAACGTTGTACCGTCCGAATTCATGAATCTTTGGACCACTTTGGGCTTCTCCAGCTAGTGCTGATAGCACAATCATCGGTACGGGAAAATAATGTTGAGGCGAGACACTGACAGGTGGGTGATTGTGAGGGAAACAAAAAAATCAGATGAAATTAGAAAACTATCTACAAATTTTTTTTCAATACTATAATAATATAATATAGTACAAAGTAGTGGACCCATGATGTTATAATGTCTCACCCAAAATGGCACCATCATGTTAATATTAGCACATCAACACATTGATTTTCCTCATTTCTTGTTGGGAATGAATTTTAGTTTTTGTTATTTTTTTTCTTGACAAACGGAGCTTTATTTAACGACGGGGTTTCACAGTGGACTCGGAACATAAAAATAAGAATATTTTTTAAAAATCTGAACCAACTAGCACCTTGGAGGACCATGTTTACAAATATAAACTATATAATATAATATCATAATAACAAAATCTTTTCCAAACTCTTCCCTGATAAACTCTCTCCTCCTCGGGGGTCTTTCTCGAAAGTGAAGTAGCAGATTCTCTAGAACTATAACCTCCCTATTATTTTTTTCATATTAAAAAATAAAAAAAGTAAAATCCTGGAAATATCTATTCTTTTTTAAATCCAAGGAAAAACCATTTTATTTCACTCTATTTTATATAGAGGAGAAACCGTCATAACTCCCCCTGCAAGCCGTGCCCAAAACCACTCGCCCTCCCAAAAAGTACCGGAAAAAAGCTCAACGTCTCATTCGGTTAGTCCTCTCTTCTTGATTCTTTTTGATCGATTATGCCAATCTGGGTTTTGCTGTTTTTTGGCCATTTTCTTAGTTAAATTTTGCCCTCTTCAAATGGCGGTTGCTTTAGGATGGGGTTATGTTGGATCCGCACAAAGATTGCTGGGGCTGAGGTTTCAGCCGCTGTTTGGTGGTGTTTCAGGCTTGTCTGGATTTGTTTTTGTAATTGTTTTTCTTATCTGGGTGCTTTTATGTTTTGTTTTGTTTATGATTGATTTTGCAAATGAATTTGTTTTGGTTTTTGGAGCAACATTCCTCGTATTTTGGTTTTAGTATTAATTAGCTTTGGTTTTGTTGGGAATCTCTTTAGAATAGTAAATTTTGGTGTGATTCTTGAGAAATCGTTTGCTGACAAAATTTCATTATTGAATATTTTGAATAGGAGGGACCTTTTTTCTTGCACCTTTTCTTTTGTTAATGCTAAACGCGGTAGTTTTTTAATCATATGTGATTGTAATGCCAAATTACAATGTTATAGCTATCTGATGCCAAATTACAACTTGCATTAGGAACATGAACTTATTGTTTAATGATGAATTGTTTTAGCTATCTAGTGAGAAATGAAATTTGAATTGCATTATTTCATTTGTTTAAATAAATTCGAATGTAGCTCCATTGTTCATATCATTCGTAAACTTGTTATTATGGACAATGTAGCTCTTTTTGGATTTTTCCAGCGAAACTGTCATTTCCACATCAATAATAAGAAGGAAGATGGGCCGCATAATATTGTAGAACTAGAGGTACAGAATTGAGCCTCCTATGCTGGAGGTCTGAATTAGTTCTTAACTCCGATGAGCTAAGTCCTATAGGTTAAAGAAGGGGTGCTCTATACTTATAAATCATTCTTTTGAAACACTTCATGAGACAACCAAATTGTATGAGAAGATGATCTTTAACCCTTTTGAATTAAAACAACTTTTAATTTACTGACTGCATGGGTCTTGGGGGCTTGCCCTTCGGCCAAGACGCAATTAGTTTTGGTGAGTGGAAAAGCTCTTTTTTTTTTACAATAGCATACATTTTTTCTGTGGTTCTTATACTGTAATTTGTCTTACTCTATGCAGTGATTTTGAACCAACATATTCCTTTCAATGGCTAAAGATACTTCTGGTGCTGAATCACACCCCAAAACGGCAGGGACACTTGAAAGATCAAGTCAGATTAAACTAAGAAAAAGGACTGTGGACGCTTTGAGATAGTCCCAATCCAAAATCCTTTGTCAATTGAGAAAGGATTTCTTTATTGTTATCCGTGCCTGAGCCCAATTGTTAAGCACAAAATAATGATGGAATGATACTGGTAGGAAATAGCAGCCCGTCAGGATCTGGGAAAACCATTTTCACTGAAAAAATTCTCAGAACTTCTTGCCAAGTGTTCCCATCATATCAATGGACAACTACAATGATTCAAGCCGAATTGTTGATCGGCAATTTTGACGGTAATTATTGTTTTTGCACATGTCCTTTCCTTTGGAACTCTTAGTCTATTTTGAGCAGTTTGTCTTTAGTAAATGACACAGAAGATGGGACTGCCACTTTTTTGAAAATCATTTGCAATAATTTTTATTCAACCAACCATTGTTAATATTGTTGGAAAGAGCTACATTGCATTTATTTGAGAATGAAATTCTACTATTTTTTTTTTACTCTGATCATAGCAATTATACATTGCAGATGATAAAAAAAAAAAAATCTATATGCAAAATGCTACTATAATTTGATATGTATGTGTACTTTTTTTTACTGGTGTCTAAACATTATTTGTAACAATAATATAAGTGATTCAAGAAAACCAATTTTGACTGTATTGTAGTGATCTCAGTCTTGCCAGTGCGAAGTCCTGACAATTATGATTATCTTTCTTCAAGATTATATTTAACACAAAAGCCAACTCATTGTTATTTCCCTTGTACTTTTGCTCACTTAATGTTAGTTTGAGTGAAGGGGCTTGCTTATTGTTGGATATGTTTTTATTTATATCATAAAATGGATCAGATTACAAAAGAGGAACAACATTTCATCCTGTCGTTGTGGACAATATAGTGACAAATTTAGTTGTTGATGCTAATAAGTTGAAGCTTTCTTGGAACTTGCATTCCCTTTCTCCTTTGAAATTTTGAGCTCATGCTCCTTTCTTATTGTTTCTTTATCATATTGATCTCCTTGTCTTCCTCTGGTGGTAAACATCACATTACCCCTTCTTGAGGAACCTGTCTATGATATAGGAGTCCTTCATATATACTTCTAAACTCAACTCCTTAGCTTTGGCTCTATTGGAATTCCATCAGATTTTCTCCAACATCTATAATTGCTTTAGTAGGTAAAACAGAGACGTTTTTATGTCTACTGTTTTTTAAAAGGTTCAATGGACTATTGGATATTTCAAGGACTTTAGAGTTGTAGAATGCTCTTTTACTTGAGTTTTTCTACTTTTGCAAGTTCGTTGACATTTGCAATTGCCAATCACTTTCCTTCAATGGCCTTGCTCCTGAACTTGAGATAATTCACAACTTGTTTTGTTTTAGAACGTTCTTTTGGTTTATGGAAATGGTAATATATCAATTGTACTAAAATGTGATGGGTTTTTATGCAGTGTTTCAGTGCCCGTGCACATTTTTTAAGCTCTTTGTAACGGCTAAATCATTAGCCATTGACATCTTTAAATTCTGTTCTGCAGTTCCATGAATCTTAAGCTGCAGTTTCAAATTGTGTCTTGCTGCTCAACTGCCTTTACATTTCTCAAAACAATGAATGTCATGTCACCCTTGAGAATATACTGAAGGTGGCCTTGAGATTTGGCTGCTGATGTTACCTATTAAGTTGTAGACATGTAGTGATGAGATGTGGATGTTAAGTAACCTGATACGAACTGGATTGTGGAGAGTCCATGAAAAATGCTAATTACTGTTATGAAAGCCATTTCCTCTAGTGTTATGGGGTGAAAGATAGATAGTGGAATCGTAGAGGAAAGAGATGGATGGTTTTCACTGCTTATCTTAGGTTGTTGCAGTGCATGTTTTGAACTCTAGTTGATATCTGAAGAAGAACATGAATATTATTAGCACCACTATAGTTAGATAACTGGGAGCCTTAACTTCTGCATCTTTTTTTCAAAGCATGTTACTGAGATTTTATTTCATAGGTTGAATTGAGTGAACAAAACTCTGGCCATAAATTTGTGCCATAGCAATCTTCAGCCCTCACTGATGATTGGTTGTCTTGGAATTGCCTTGTCTTTTTAAGTTACACTCATTTTCCTTTCTGCCTTCCTGTTGGCAATCAAATGCATGAACGAGTTCCTTGCAGCATGATACAATTGTAAAAGAATGCAGAACATGCCTGTGAACAGACTAAAATGTATAGCTATAAATTTACCTAAAACTAAAACTGCAAGTTCCATATTTGCTTCTTGTTTTGTGTGCAAAGCTGAAAATGATAGAATAAAGATGTAAGTCCACATTCCAACATTTGCGAGCCACTGTTTGCAGTAGTTTGATTTGTTTCTGAAGTTTGAAGATAAATCATGCATTTGTATGCTATTGGTTCTAATGCTGTTTTGGCAACAGACCCGCGCTATGAACGGATTATGACATGTTGCTCAAGAATGTTCTTGACTTAAAGGATGGGAAACCAGTTGAGGTTCCAATCTATGATTTCAAGTCGAGCAACCCAACAGGATACAGGTTGAGAGCTTTGCTCCATTTTTTAATTATCATACTTTCCGAGTATCTTTTGCATTATTTCTTTTGATACAATACACTCGTATTCTCCTTGACCAATTTTTAATCAATCCATGCTTGAAATCATCCTCATCAAACAACTCTTCTTCATCCTCCTAAATCCTATAACTAAATATCCCCAATTCCGCGTCCTCCATCCTCATGGGCTGGAAAGTGGTCGAAATCTGGCCTATATACTATATCTTGCTATACCCCAAAATTAGCACTTGCGCTTGGACGCAATTTCATATTAAATCCAACTTGAAACATGAAACAAAAAACAAGAACCATTTGAAATCATTAGAAAAGGGCAAAGCACAAACACAATTTTGAAAACCAAACCTTTTCACATGTGTAAAAATAAAAAAGGGGGATACAAAAAACTCGAAGCAATACTCAAATGAGAACTCCCAGCAAAAGTATAACCATATGATGAAACAACAAGGGAAATATCATGCACTGCTGCTGGTGACTATCAATATATCACTATATAAGCTGCACTAGGAAAACAGGAGTGTGCTGTTTAAGAGACATGAATAGCAAGGGCACAGCTCTCCTAATCATGAAGAAAAGGAGCGACCGCCACCAAAAGTATTAGAAAAGACTAAAATTGAATATATAAAATCTTTGGTTTATTGTATGTGCAGGCTTGTGGAACACTGAAAACTTGACCTTCAACTTTAACCTAATTTAAGTATGTTAACGTGTGACAAGACACTTGAAGTACCATATTCTCGTATAGTGATTTTTGGAAGGAATCTATGCACTGAGTGAAAAGCTTCGACCATTTGATAGACCTACGAGTATCCTGTAACAGGGGGAGTTCATTTTGATCTTGTAAAACGGAGGTTTGTATGGGACATACCCAACGAGCTGGCCAAGAACCATAGGAAATAAATCCAGCAGATATCTGAAACGGATGATTGTGTTATTTTCTTCTCTC
>CM055353.1:1224798-1289925 GCA_029228515.1 Populus alba x Populus x berolinensis | reverse complement strand
ATGCCGCGAAACTCACCGAGTCAAAGCGTTTCGCAGTTTGCGGAAGGAAGTATGATGTAGAACAAGTACCAGAAGCATACAAGCTCAAGAGGGATCACCCGAAATTCAAAGGCAACTGAATTTCGGCAACCGGGGCATCGAAGTCGGAAAGCCGCGAAACTCACCGAGTCAAAGCGTTTCGCCGTTTGTGGAAAAACATCTGATGTAGAACAAGTAGCAGATGCATACATGCTCAAGAGGGATCACCCGAAATTCAAAGGCAACTGAATTTCGGCAACCGGGGCATCGAAGTCGGAATGCCGCGAAACTCACCGAGTTAAAGAGTTTCGCCGTTTGCGGAAGAAAGTCTGATGTAGAACAAGTAGCAGAAGCATACATGCTCAAGAGGGATCACCCGAAATTCAAAGGCAACTGAATTTCAGCAACCGGGGCATCGAAGGAGGAATGCCGCGAAACTCACCGAGTGAAAGGGTTTCGTTGTTTACGGAAGAAAGTCTGATGTAGAACAAGTAGCAGAAGCATACATGCTCAAGAGGGATCCCCCGAAATTCAAAGGCAACTGAATTTCGGCAACCGGGGCATCGAAGTCGGAAAGTCGCGAAACTCACCGAGTCAAAGCGTTTCGCCGTTTGTGGAAAAACATCTGATGTAGAACAAGTAGCAGATGCATACATGCTCAAGAGGGATCACCCGAAATTCAAAGGCAACTGAATTTCGGCAACCGGGGCATCGAAGTCGGAATGCCGCGAAACTCACCGAGTCAAAGCGTTTCGCCGTTTGCGGAAGAAAGTCTGATGTAGAACAAGTAGCAGAAGCATACATGCTCAAGAGGGATCACCCGAAATTCAAAGGCAACTGAATTTCGGCAACCGGGGCATCGAAGTCGGAATGTCGCGAAACTGACCGAGTCAAAGCGTTTCGCCGTTTGCGGAAGAAAGTCTCCTGTAGAACAAGTAGCAGAAGCATACATGCTCAAGAGGGATCACCCGAAATTCAAAGGCAACTGAATTTCGGCAAACGGGGCATAGAAGTCGGAATGTCGCGAAACTCACCGATTCAAAGCGTTTCGCCGTTTGCGGAAGAATGTGTGATATAGGACAAGTAGCAGAGCCATACATGCTCAAGAGGGATGATCCGAAATTCAAAGGCAACTGAATTTCGGCAACCGGGGCAAACGAAGTCGGAATGCCGCGAAACTCACCGAGTCAAAGCGTTTCGTCGTTTGCGGAAGAAAGTCTGATGTAGAACAAGTAGCAGAAGCATACATGCTCAAGAGGGATCACCCGAAATTCAAAGGCAACTGAATTTCGGCAACCGGGGCATCGAAGTCGGAATGCCGCGAAACTCACCGAGTCAAAGCGTTTCGCCGTTTGCGGAAGAAAGTCTGATGTAGAACAAGTAGCAGAAGCATACATGCTCAAGAGGGATCACCCGAAATTCAAAGGCAACTGAATTTCGGCAACCGGGGCATCGAAGTCGGAATGCCGTGAAACTCACCGAGTCAAAGCGTTTCGCCGTTTGCGGAAGAAAGTCTGATGTAGAACAAGTAGCAGAAGCATACATGCTCAAGAGGGATCACCCAAATTCAAAGGCAACTGAATTTCGGCAACCGGGGCATCGAAGTCGGAATGCCGCGAAACTCACCGAGTCAAAGCGTTTCGCCGTTTGCGGAAGAAAGTCTGATGTAGAACAAGTAGCAGAAGCATACATGCTCAAGAGGGATCACCCGAAATTCAAAGGCAACTGAATTTGGGCAACCGGGGCATCGAAGTCGGAATGCCGCGAAACTCACCGAGTCAAAGCGTTTCGCCGTTTGTGGAAGAAAGTCTGATGTAGAACAAGTAGCAGAAGCATACATGCTCAAGAGGGATCACCCGAAATTCAAAGGCAACTGAATTTCGGCAACCGGGGCATCGAAGTCGGAATGCCGCGAAACTCACCGAGTCAAAGCGTTTGGCCATTTGCAGAAGAATTTTGATGTAGAACAAGTAGCAGAAGCATACATGCTCAAGAGGGATCACCCAAATTCAAAGGCAACTGAATTTCGGCAACCGGGCATCGAAGTCGGAATGCCGCGAAACTCACCGAGTCAAAGCGTTTCCCGTTTGCGGAAGAAAGTCTGATGTAGAACAAGTAGCAGAAGCATACATGCTCAAGAGGGATCACCCGAAATTCAAAGGCAACTGAATTTCGGCAACCGGGGCATCGAAGTCGGAATGCCGCGAAACTCACCGAGTCAAAGCGTTTCGCCGTTTGTGGAAGAAAGTCACATGTAGAACATGTAGCAGAAGCATACATGCTCAAGAGGGATCACCCGAAATTCAAAGGCAACTGAATTTCGGCAAACGGGGCATCGAAGTCGGAATGCCGCGAAACTCACCGATTCAAAGCGTTTCGCTGTTTGCGGAAGAAAGTCTGATGTAGAACAAGTAGCAGAAGCATACATGCTCAAGAGGGATCACCCGAAATTCAAAGGCAACTGAGTTTCGGCAACCGGGCATCGATGTAGGAATGCCGCGAAACTCCCCAAGTCAAAGTGTTTCGCCGCTAGCGGAAGAAAGTCTGATGTAGAACAAGTAGAAGAAGCATACATCCTCAAGAGGGATCACCAGAAATTCAAAGGCAACTGAATTTCGGCAAAACGGGCATCGAAGTCGGAATGTCGTGAAACTCACCGTGTCAAAGCGTTTCGCCGTTTGCGGAAGAAATTCTGATGTAGAACAAGTAGCTGAAGCTTACATGCTCAAGAGAGATCACCCGAAATTTAAAGGCAACTGAATTTCGGCAACCGGGGCATCGAAGTCGGAATGCCGCGAAACTCACCGAGTCAAAGCGTTTCGCCATTTGCGGAAGAAAGTCTGATGTAGAACAAGTAGCAGAAGCTTACATGCTCAAGAGGGATCACCCGAAAGTCATAGGCAACTGAATTTCGGCAACCGGGGCATCGAAGTCGGAATGCCGCGAAACTCACCGAGTCAAAGCGTTTCGCCGTTTGCGGAAGAAATTTCATGTAGAGCAAGTAGCAGAAGCATACATGCTCAAGAGGGATCACCCGAAATTCAAAGGCAATTGAATTTTGGCAACAGAGGCATCGAATTCATCAAGCCGCGAAACTCACCGAGTCAAAGCGTTTTGCCGTTTGCGAAAGAAAGTCTGATGTAGAACAAGTATCAGAAGCATACATGCTCAAGAGGGATCACCCGAATTTCAAAGGCAACTGAATTTCGGCAACCGGGGCATCGAACGCGGAATGCCGCGAAACTCACCGAGTCAAAGCGTTTCGCCATTTGCGGAAGAAAGTATGATGTAGAACAAGTAGCAGAAGCATACATGCTTAAGAGGGATCACCCGAAATTCAAAGGCAACTGAATTTCGGCAACCGGGGCATCGAAGGCGGAATGTCGCGAAACTCACCGAGTCAAAGCGTTTCGCCGTTTGCGGAAGAAAGTCTGATGTAGAACAAGTAGCAGAAGCATACATGCTCAAGAGGGATCACCCGAAATTCAAAGGCAACTGAATTTCGGCAACCGGGGCATCGAAGTCGGAATGCCGCGAAACTCACCGAGTCAAAGCGTTTCGCCGTTTGGGGAAGAAAGTCTGATGTAGAACAAGTAGCAGAAGCATACATGCTCAAGAGGATCACCCGAAATTCAAAGGCAACTGAATTTCGGCAACCGGGGCATCGAAGTCGGAATGTCGCGAAACTCACCGAGTCAAAGCGTTTCGCCGTTTGCGGAAGGAAGTCTGATGTAGAACAAGTAGCAGAAGCATACATGCTCAAGAGGGATCACCCGAAATTCAAAGGCAACTGAATTTCGGCAACCGGGGCATCGAAGTCGGAATGCCGCGAAACTCACCGAGTCAAAGCGTTTCGCCGTTTGCGGAAGGAAGTCTGATGTAGAACAAGTAGCAGAAGCATACATGCTCAAGAGGGATCACCCGAAATTCAAAGGCAACTGAATTTCGGCAACCGAGGCATCGAAGTCGGAATGCCGCGAAACTCACCGAGTCAAAGCGTTTCGCCGTTTGCGGAAGAAAGTGTGATGTAGAACAAGTAGCAGAAGCATACATGCTCAAGAGGGATCACCCGAAATTCAAAGGCAACTGAATTTCGGCAACCGAGGCATCGAAGTCGGAATGCCGCGAAACTCACCGAGTCAAAGCGTTTCGCCGTTTGCGGAAGAAAGTCTGATGTAGAACAAGTAGCAGAAGCATACATGCTCAAGAGGGATCCCCGAAATTCAAAGGCAACTGAATTTCAGCAATAGGGGCATGGAAGTCGGAATGCCGCTAAACTCACCGAGTCAAAGCTGTTCACTGTTTGCGGAAGAAAGTCTGATGTAGAACAAGTAGCAGAAGCATACATGCTCAAGAGGGATCACTTGAAATTCAAAGGCAACTGAATTTCGGCAACCGGGGCATCGAAGTCGGAATGCCACGAAACTCACCGAGTCAAAGCGTTTCGCCGTTGGCGGAAGAAGTCTGATGTAGAACAAGTAGCAGAAGCATACATGCTCAAGAGGGATCACCCGAATTCAAAGGGAACTGAATTTCGGCAACCAAGGCATCGAAGTCGGAAAGCCGTGAAACTCACCGAGTCAAAGCGTTTCGCCGTTTGCGGAAGGAAGTATGATGTAGAACAAGTAGCAGAAGCATACATGCTCAAGAGGGATCACCCGAAATTCAAAGGCAACTGAATTTCGGCAACCGGGGCATCGAAGTCGGAATGCCGCGAAACTCACCGAGTCAAAGCGTTTCGCCGTTTGCGGAAGAAAGTCTGATGTAGAACAAGTAGCAGAAGCATACATGCTCAAGAGGGATCACCGAAATTCAAAGGCAACTGAATTTCGGCAACCGGGGCATCGAAGTCGGAATGCCGCGAAACTCACCGAGTCAAAGCGTTTCGCCGTTTGCGGAAGAAGTATGATGTAGAACAAGTAGCAGAAGCATACATGCTCAAGAGGGATCACCCGAAATTCAAAGGCAACTGAATTTCGGCAACCGGGGCATCAAAGTTAGAATGCCGCGAAACTCACCGAGTCAAAGCGTTTCGCCGTTTGCGGAAGAAAGTTTAAAGTAGAACAAGTAGCAGAAGCATACATGCTCAAGAGGGATCACCCGAAATTCAAAGGCAACTGAATTTCGGCAACCAGGGCATCGAAGTCGGAATGCCGCGAAACTCACCGAGTCAAAGCGTTTTGCGGTTTGCGGAAGAAAATATGATGTAGAACAAGTAGCAGAAGCATACATGCTCAAGAGGGATCACCCGAAATTCAAAGGCAACTGAATTTCGGCAACCGGGGCATCGAAGTTGGAATGCCGCGAAACTCACAGAGTCAAAGCGTTTCGCCGTTTGTGGAAGAACGTCTAATGTAGAACAAGTAGCAGAAGCATACATGCTCAATAGGGATCACCCGAAATTCAAAGGCAACTGAATTTCGGCAACCGGGGCATCGAAGTCGGAATGCCGCAAAACTCACCGAGTCAAAGCGTTTCGCCGTTTGCGGAAGGAAGTATGATGTAGAACAAGTAGCAGAAGCATACATGCTCAAGAGGGATCACCCGAAATTCAAAGGCAACTGAATTTCGGCAACCGGGGCATCGAAGTCGGAATGCCGCGAAACTCACCGAGTCAAAGCGTTTGGCCGTTTGCGGAAGGAAGTCTGATGTAGAACAAGTAGCAGAAGCATACATGCTCAAGAGGGATCACCTGAAATTCAAAGGCAACTGAATTTCGGCAACCGGGCATCGAAGTCGGAATGCCGCGAAACTCACCGAGTCAAAGCGTTTCGCCGTTTGCGGAGGAAAGTATGATGTAGAACAAGTAGCAGAAGCATACATGCTCAAGAGGGATCACCCGAAATTCAAAGGCAACTGAATTTGGGCAACCGGGGCATCGAAGTCGGAATGCCGCGAAACTCACCGAGTCAAAGCGTTTCGTCGTTTGCGGAAGGAAGTATGATGTAGAACAAGTAGCAGAAGCATACATGCTCAAGAGGGATCACCCGAAATTCAAAGGCAACTGAATTTCGGCAACCGGGGCATCGAAGTCGGAATGCCGCGAAACTCACCGAGTCAAAGCGTTTCGCCGTTTGCGGAAGAAAGTCTGATGTAGAACAAGTAGCAGAGGCATACATGCTCAAGAGGGATCACCCGAAATTCAAAGGCAACTGAATTTCGGCAACCGGGACAATGAAGTCGGAATGCCACGAAACTCACCGAGTCATAGCGTTTCGCCGTTTGCGGAAGAAAGTCTGATGTAGAACAAGTAGCAGAAGCATACATGCTCAAGAGGGATCACCCGAAATTCAAAGGCAACTGAATTTCGGCAACCGGGGCATCGAAGTCGGAATGCCGCGAAACTCACCGAGTCAAAGCGTTTCGCAGTTTGCGGAAGGAAGTATGATGTAGAACAAGTAGCAAAAGCATACATGCTCAAGAGGGATCACCCGAAATTCAAAGGCAACTGAATTTCGGCAACCGGGGCATCGAAGTCGGAATGCCGCGAAACTCACCGAGTCAAAGCGTTTCACCGTTTGCGGAAGAAAGTCTGATGTAGAACAAGTAGCAGAAGCATACATGCTCAAGAGGGATCACCCGAAATTCAAAGGCAACTGAATTTCGGCAACCGGGGCATCGAAGTCGGAATGCCGCGAAACTCACCGAGTCAAAGCGTTTCGCCGTTTGCGGAAGAAAGTCTGATGTAGAACAAGTAGCAGAAGCATACATGCTCAAGAGGGATCACCCGAAATTCAAAGGCAACTCAATTTCGGCAACCGGGCATCGAAGTCGGAATGCCGCGAAACTCACCGAGTCACAGCGTTTCACCGTTTGCGGAAGAAAGTCTGATGTAGAACAAGTAGCAGAAGCATACATGCTCAAGAGGGATCACCCGAAATTCAAAGGCAACTGAATTTCGGCAACCGGGCATCGAAGTCGGAATGCCGCGAAACTCACCGAGTCAGAGCGTTTCGCCGTTTGCAGAAGGATGTCTGATGTAGAACAAGTAGCAGAAGCATAATTGCTCAAGTGGGAGCACCCGAAATTCAAAGGCAACTGAATTTCGGCAACCGGGGCATCGAAGTCGGAATGCCGCGAAACTCACCGAGTCAAAGCGTTTCGCCGTTTGCGGAAGAAAGTCTGATGTAGAACAAGTAGCAGAAGCATACATGCTCAAGAGGGATCACTCGAAATTCAAAGGCAACTGAATTTCGGCAACCGGGGCATCGAAGTCGGAATGCCGCGAAACTCACCGAGTCAAAGCGTTTCGCCGTTTGCGGAAGAAAGTCTGATGTAGAACAAGTAGCAGAAGCATACATGCTCAAGAGGGATCACCAGAAATTCAAAGGCAACTGAATTTCGGCAACCGGGGCATCGAAGTCGGAATGCCGCGAAACTCACCGAGTCAAAGCGTTTCCCAGTTTGCGGAAGGAAATATGATGTAGAACAAGTAGCAGAAGCATACATGCTCAAGAGGGATCACCCGAAATTCAAAGGCAACTGAATTTCGGCAACCGGGGCATCGAAGTCGGAATGCCGCGAAACTCACCGAGTCAAAGCGTTTCGCCGTTTGCGGAAGAAAGTCTGATGTAGAACAAGTAGCAGAAGCATACATGCTCAAGAGGGATCACCCGAAATTCAAAGGCAACTGAATTTCGGCAACCGGGGCATCGAAGTCGGAATGCCGCGAAACTCACCGAGTCAAAGCGTTTCGCCATTTGCGGAAGAAAGTCTGATTTAGAACAAGTAGCAGAAGCATACATGCTCAAGAGGGATCACCCGAAATTCAAAGGCAACTGAATTTCGGCAACCGGGGCATCGAAGTCGGAATGCCGCGAAACTCACCGAGTCAAAGCGTTTCGCAGTTTGCGGAAGGAAGTATGATGTAGAACAAGTAGCAGAAGCATACATGCTCAAGAGGGATCACCCGAAATTCAAAGGCAACTGAATTTCGGCAACCGGGGCATCGAAGTCGGAATGCCGCGAAACTCACCGAGTCAAAGCGTTTCGCCGTTTGCGGAAGAAAGTCTGATGTATAACAAGTAGCAGAAGCATACATGCTCAAGAGGGATCACCCGAAATTCAAAGGCAACTGATTTTGGCAACCGGGGCATCGAAGTCGGAATGCCGCAAACTCACCGAGTCATATTGTTTCCCGTTTGCGGAAGAAAGTCTGATGTAGAACAAGTAGCAGAGGCATACATGCTCAAGAGGGATCACCCGAAATTCAAAGGCAACTGAATTTCGGCAACCGGGGCATGAAGTCGGAATGCCGCGAAACTCACCGAGTCAAAGCGTTTCGCCGTTTGCGGAAGAAAGTCTGATGTAGAACAAGTAGCAGAAGCATACATGCTCAAGAGGGATCACCCCAAATTCAAAGGCAACTGAATTTCGGCAACCGGGGCATCGAAGTAGGAATGCCGCGAAACTCACCGAGTCAAAGCGTGTTCACCCAAACGGAAAAATTAGTATATATGTCTATATATATATATATATTTATATATATATATAAAGAGAAAGAGAGAGAGAAAAGATGATGATGAACGCAGGTAGTTTTCGCTGCCGTATGCAGAAAGAAATCTGGCCAGCGACGCAAGTTTTTCGCTGCCGATGCAGAAATCTAGGCAGCGGACGCAATTTTCGCTGCCGATTCTGGATTTGGGCAGCGACGCATGTTTTCGCTGCCGATTTCTGGATTGGGCAGCGACGCAGTTTTGGCTGCCGATGCAGAAATCGGCAGCGACGCAGATTCGCTGACGCGATGCAGAAATCGGCAGAGGACGAAGGTCTCTTCGCATGCACGATGTAGAAATCGGCTAGCGACGCAGTTTTTTGGGCTGCCGAATTCTTCAATTCAACAGTGATGCACAGCTGGGAGGGCAGGGGTAAAAAACTGAGTTTTAGATAAACCAAACATGGATAAGGACACACTAAACCCACCCCCAAAACAACCCAATTCATTTGATGGGTAGTATAATACAAAGAGGGGAGAGAGAAGGACCCATTTCTTTCTTCCCAACCCAGCAGCTGCATGTCATTCTTCCTTTCCCCTTTCACATCAAAAAACTGTGAATCAAACTAGTAGAAGTCGTCTTGTGAGCTTGTGAGTGAGAGATGAGAAACTTGAGAGAGGACGTGCGGCAGCTGCATAGAGGAGAGGAAAAAGAGAGCTGGAAAAACGTTTGAGGAGGAAGAAGAAGGAGGAGAACCAGCAGCTTGAATGACGAAAAGAATAGTTGTCAAAACCTTCCTCAAACTTGGTTAATAATCAGAAGGTATGGGTCATGGGGAACTCCCTTTCCTCTACCCTTAAGATCAAAAAACGAAAATGAGGAAGATAAAGCCCTAAGAAAAATTAATCCTAAGACTTAAGCCTCAATATGGGGGAAACTGAAATTAACTAGGAGATCTAGCATAACAGGAAGTGAAATTAAGTCAATTTCAAGAACATCTAACAAATTATGGTTCAGATGAAGCTGGCTTTTAACTATGGGGTAAGCCAGCATGCATGTGTGTGGTGTTCTGCTGGAATGAATGTGTGTTCTGCTGTGATGTTGGTTGCTGAAATTTAAATGTGTTCTGTCGTGCATGTTTTGCTGCTGGAAATTAATGTGTTCTGTTGTGTTGATTGTTGCTGGAATTTAATGTGTTCTGACTGTGATGTTCTTGCTGGAATTTAATGTGTTCTGCTGTGATCGTTAGTGCTGTGGGAATTTAATGTGTTCTGCTGTTGAAGTTCTTGCTGGAATTTAATGTGTTCTGCTGTTGATGTTAGTGCTGGAATTTAATGTGTTCCTGCTGCTGATGTTATTTGCTGGAATTTTGTTTGAAGAACTATGTGC
The DNA here is from genome assembly GCA_029228515.1 of Populus alba x Populus x berolinensis. Classification (NCBI taxonomy): domain Eukaryota; kingdom Viridiplantae; phylum Streptophyta; class Magnoliopsida; order Malpighiales; family Salicaceae; genus Populus; species Populus alba x Populus x berolinensis. Next base: position 1,280,083 of record CM055353.1, on the reverse strand, counting down.
TGAAATTGATGGTTCCGAGTTGTGTGTTGCACAACGAAATTCTTGTTTCGCTGCCGCTAACGGAAACCTCCTAAGCAGCGTAATTGATATTCGCTGCCGATTTGTTTTTTGTTGTGTTGCGCTAGCGGAAATTCTGTTTCGCTGCCGCAACTTGAACCTGCTGCAGCGAATTGATTATTCGCTTGTGATTTGTGTGTTGCGCAGCGAAATTCTGTTTCGCTGGCCGCAACGGAAACCTCCTGCAGCGAATTGATATTCGCCTTGCCGATTTGTGTGTGTTGCGCTAGCGATACGAAATTCTGTTTCTGCTTGCCGGCAACTGAAACCCTGCACTTAAAAATCTGCAGCGAAATTGTTATTCGCTGATTCCGACTTTGTGTGTTGTCGCAGGCGAAATTATGTTTCGCTGCCGCGACTGAACTTCCTCTGCAGCGAATTGATAATTCGCTGCCGAGTTGTGCGTTGTGCAGCGATAAACTGCTGGAACCAAAACAGCGCTAATTGCAAGTTTTCGCTGCCGAAATGGCTGCCGCCAGCGAAATAGTGGTCGCTTGCCGAAACTGGCAGCCCCGCAGCGAACCAGTTCTCGCTGCCGAATTCCTACAATAAGCCTCCTAGGCAGGAATGGACTTAAATGCTCAGTAACAATCTCCATGTTATTGATAGTGTGAAAATATGGAAACACTTAGGAATGTGAAACATATGAACTCTTGAAATATAGGTGTGATGATGAGTATGATTCAAAAATAAAAAAATGCAAACTGTGCTGATTTGTGACTATTGATGTCTTAGGTGGTTGCGGTCGGGATTCGGGACCATCATCAAGGACAGGGATCGGACCCACAGGGTGGAGCAGGTAGGTGACTTGCACCTTACCTTTTGTCTTACGTTGTATCTTGGAATATATTTTAACTTGAGTACCTTCATATTGTTAGAAACCCGATATTAGATTGATGAAACGCTTAAAATGTTGATTAAAGGGATTGATTAGCTTCGGCCTAATGGCATCCGAAATGGATGGCCGGGACAAAAGAGTGTATTAGCTTAGGCTAATGTCGTTCCGAAAACGGACTGGACAGGGACATAAGAATGATTTGTTTCGGCTAATTGGCGTTCCGAACGGATGGCCGGACAAAGAATGTTAGCGTGGCTAATTGCATCCGAAAAAGATGGCCGGGACAAAAGAGTGATTAGCTTCGGCCTAATGGATCCCAATGGTATGGCCGGGACAAAATAGTGATTAGCTTTCGGCTAATGGCTGGTCCGAAGGGTATGGCCGGGACAAAAGAATGATTAGCTTCGGCTAATGGCTTCCGATACGGATAGCCGGGACAAAGGAGGTGATTAGCTTCGGCTAATGGCATCCAAACGGGATGGCCGGGACAAAGAATGATTAGCTTTGGCTAATGGCATCCGAATGGATGGCGCTGATGAAGAGACCAATTAGTTCGGCTAATGGCATCCAAAATGGGATGGATGGCTGGGATAAAAGAGTGACTTCTGCTGCTCGATACAGAAATCGTGCAGCGACACAGATTCCGCTGCCGATTCTGGGATCGGCAGCGACGCCAGATTCCGCTGCCGATACAGAATTCAGGCTGAGCGACGCAGATTCCGCTGCCGATTTCTGGATCAGGCAGCGACGCAGATTGCTGCTGCCGATACAGAAATCGGCAGCGACGTTTAGATTTCCGCTGCCGATTCTGGATCGACAGCGATCGCAGATTTCTGCTGCCGATACAGAAATCGGCAGCGACGTAGATTTCCGCTGCCGATTCTCGATCGGCAGCGACGCAGCTTCCGATGCCGATACAGAAATCCGCAGCGAAGCAGATTTCCGCTGCTGCGATTCATGGCATCGGCAGCGACCACAGATTCCGCATTGCGATACAGAAAATCGAGCAGCGGACGCAGATTTACGCTGCGATACAGAAATCGGTTAGCGACGCAGAGTCCAGGCTGCCGAATTCTGGATCGGCAGCGACGCCAGCCTTTCGCCATGGAATGGCCGAAACAACATGAAGATGACTAGTTTTGGCGATATGGGCATCCGAAAACTTGTGTATTCTATATGTACTACTAGTTGTTGTAGCAAATACATGAAAGAAATTATAATTTGTTAATGTTTTATTTACATTGCCAAACCGTGAGTTAACCCATTCTTCAGTATTATTAAATATTTGCATTCTCTTAAATGTTTGTACTGCTGCAGGGATTCACACCAACGAGATTTTAGGAATCCCGATTAACGGCGGGAACCTACTTTTGCAAGGATACTTATGTAGATGTATCTTAAATCACAATGTATTTTGTATGGGATACAATGTTACTTAAATGGTTTATTAAAATTCTTTATGTTAGTTCTTTTTTGTTTAAAATTGTCGATGGACTGATTAGTAGGGATAAGGACTGTAAACTCACATATGTCCATGTATATATTTTAATACTGAACTTCAAATCATGCAACCTTAATATTATGTGTTTGTGTAAGGATTCGCTCTGATAAATATGGAAATGGTGTTTGTCATGGATTGTATTTTGATGATGTGAAAGAATTCAAGTTCCTTTGATTTCCGAACCTGGCACACATGGGTGATTAATGCATACCTGCTTATGAATAATAATAAAAAAAATAAAATTTACTGTTTGTGTTGGGCTTGGAATGTAGGGTTGGTTAGTTACAAAGCGTCTGTTCGCCGTTTGCGGAAGAAAGTATGATGTTAGATACAAGTAGAGAAAGAAGCATACATATGCTCAAGAGGGCTCACCCGAAATTTTAAGGCAACTGAATTTCGCGCAACCGGGGCATCGAAGTCGGAATGCTGCGAAACTCTCGCGATGTCAAAGCGTTTCGTCGTTTTGTGGAATGAAAGTCTGATGTAGAACAAGTAGTAAGAATAAGCATAACATGTCTCAAGAGGGATTCCACCACCCCCTGAAATTTCAAAGGAAACTGAATTTCGGCAACCGGCGGGCAATGCGAGGAGGAATGCCCGCGACGAGAAAACTCAAAGAGCGTACATAGCATATTTCGCCGTTTGCGGAAGAATGTCTGATGTAGACCAAGTAGCAGAAGCAATAATTGCTCAAGAGGGATCACCCGAAACTAGCATAGGCAACTGAATTTCGGCCAACCGGGGCATCGAAGGCGGAAAGCCGCGGAATTCACCGAATCAAAGCGTTTCGCCGTGTTCAGGAAGGAAGTATGATGTAGACCATGTAGCAGAAGCATACATGCTAGAGAAGGATCACCAAAAGGTCCTAAAGGCAACTGAATTCTGGCAAAACGGTGGTCATCGAAGGCGGAATAGCGCGAAAAACTCACCGAGTCAAAGTGTTTTGCCTCAATTTGCGGAAGGAGAGTATCTGATGCTGGTAACAAGTAGCTAGAAGCATTACCATGCTCAAGAGAGGATCAACCGAAATTCATAAGGCAACCTGAATTTTGGCAACATCTGGGAATCGAAGGAGGAATGTCGTTGAAACTCACCGGTAAGCGTGCAAATGCTCAAGAGGGATCACCCAAATTCGCAACGTGTTGCGGAAGAGATGTGTGATATAGGACAAGTAAAGCGGAGGGCATACTGATGCTCAAGAGGAGTGATTCCGAAATTTAAAGGCAACTGAATTTCGGCAACCGGGGCATCGGGGGGGGGTTTTTGAACAATATTATATAGGGGAGGGGTGGAATTCGGAATGCTTGCGAAACTCACCGACGTCAAAGCGTTTTCGCTTGTTTGCGGATAGTGAAGTATGTATGTAGAACAAGTAGCAGATGCATTCCATGCTCAAGGGGGATAACCCGAATATTCAAAGGCAATTGAAATTTCGGCAACCGGGGCAACGAAGGAGGAATGCCGCGAAACTCGACCGAGTTCAAAGGTGGTTTCGCTGTTTTTGCCGAAAATGAAAGTCTGATGCTAGAACAAGTAGCAGAAAGCTAGTACATCGATCAAGTGAGGATCACCCGAAATTCAAAACGGCGCAGACGGATTTTCGGCAAACGGGGCATCGAAGTCGGGAATAATATGTCGCGAAACTCACCGATGAGTTCAAAAAGCGTTTCGCCCGTTTTGCGGAAGAAAGTCTCCTGTACAACAAGTAGCAAGATCAGCCATCCATACATGCTCATGAGGGTGGATGTCCACCCGAAATTCAAAGGCAACTGAAATTTCGGACAAAAGAGGCATCGATAGTCGGATGGTCGCGGATACTCACCGATTCAAAGTTGTTTCGTGTTTGCGGCATAAAGTACTTGATGTAGAACAAGTCGTAGAAGCATACGATTGACTCAAGAGTTATCACCCGAAATTCAATATGTAAGCTAAGATTCGGCAACAGGGGTACATGCCGTTATCGTGGCATTCGATGTCGGAATGCCGCTCGGAATATCGACAACCGGCACGCAAAGGGTTTCGCAAGTTGCTGTTGGCACAGATTCTACTTAGTCTTTCGCTATGCCTTGCAGAGCACATTAGGGAGTAACATTTACTAAATAATATATAAAAAAGGGTTCAGGAGATACTAGGATGTAGCGGAGTACGTTGCTCAGATGTTGGAGGATAGCATAGAAGTCGGAAGGAAGATATCGTAATCTGAGATAGTGCTGCAAAGCGCATTGTAGTTGTCTGGGCAAGATAGTCTGATGGAGCGCATCTCGCGAGGAAGTTCGGTCTTTTGTTTCTGAAGAGCGATCAATCGAAATTCTATCAACTGAATTTCTATAGGTAGCCGGGTTTCTAAGTCTTTATGCTGTTGGAAACTCTGTAGAGAGGAAGCGTTTGTATCCGCATATTTGCGTTTGAAAATCAGATATAGAAGATGTAGAAGAAGCATACATATGATCAAGAGGGTATCACGCCGAAATTCAAAGGATAAGATGAATTTCGTAGGCCAACCGTCGATGGCATCGATGTCGGAAGTTCAGACAGATAGTATATAAGTCAGCGGTAGAGTTCGTCAAGTGGTGTTTTTTTGCAGGAGATACGAGGAGTCTTGCGGAAGGAAAGTCTTTTCCCTGCTAGAACAAGTGTAGCAGAGAACGAGCATAAGCTGCTCAAGAGGAATTGACCCGTCCATAGTGTTCAAAGGCAAACTGTGAATTTCGGGGGGGGAAACACGGTCTTGGCAGCGCACGCGATATGGACGGACAGAGTCCCTCCGTTGTGAGTAGGCAGGATATGCCGAGTCGAATTAGCTCACCGATTCTAAAACAACATAGGGCGGTTGTCGCTCCTGTTGTGAGGAAGAGATAGTTAAGGATGTACGAAGAAGTTGCTGAATTTTGTAGTCGAGCGTTGCTGTGATACTATGCCTTCAGAGCAGGTAGAAAGCGCTCTCCCGAAATCACAAAATGGCATAGAGATCATAAGACTTAAAAATGTTTACTATGCTAAGAGTGCAGGAAGGCAATCGAAGTCAGAATGCCGCGAAACTCGCACCGATGTCACAGCTTTTGGTCGCTTTGCGGAAGCAAGTCTTGATGTAGAACCAGTAGCAGAAGCATACATTGCGTCAACGAGAGGGAATCACCCGAAATTCAAAGGCATTGAATTTCGGCAAACCAGGCATCGAAGTCGGCATGTGCCGCGAAAACTCACACGTGTCTCAAAGCGGTTTCGCAGTTTGACGGAGAAGGTAAGAATGATGTAGTAACCGAAGTAGCTGTAGCATACATGCTCAAGAGGGATCATCCGAAATTCAAAGGCATCTGAAATTTCAGGACTACCGGGGCAGTCGACTTAGGAGGACACGTCCGCCGAAATGTCTCCGACCTCAAAGCCTTTCGCCGTTTGCGATAGTATCTGTATGAAGCTGTAGAACGCCAAAGTAGTAGAATGAGTTAAACTATGATCAAGATCGGGATCACCCAAAATGATAGGCAACTGACTTTTGGCAACCGGGGTGCATCGAAATCGCAATTGCCACTGCGAAACTCACCGAATCAAAGCGTTTCGCAGTTTGGCGGAAGGAAGTCGGGATTGTAGAACATGTAGCCACACAGCATACTTGCTCAAGAGGGATCACCCGAAATTCAAAGGCAACTGAATTTCGGGCAACCCGGGCATCGAAGTCGGAATGCCGAGAAACGTCACCGAGTCAGAAGCCGTTTCGCAGTTGTGCGGAAGGAAGAATCGTGGTGTAGAAATCAAGTAGCAGAAGCATACATGCTCAAGATGGCTCACACGAAATTCAAAGGCAACTGAATTTCGGCAACCGGGGCATCGAAGGAGGAATGCCGCGTAAATCACCGACTCAAAGCCTTTCGCCGTTTGCGGAAGGAAGTATGATGTAGAACAAGTAGCAGCAGTCCATTACATGCTCAAGAGGGTATCACAAAAATTCAAAGGCAACTGGAATTTCGGGCAAAACCGCGGGCATCGAAGGAGGAATTGAGCGAAACTCCGGGACTCCAAGCCTTTCGCCGTTTGCGGAAGGATAGTAATGATGTAGAAACTTGTAGCCGACGCATACATGATCAAGAGGGATCACAAAAAAATAAAAGGCAATTGAAGTTGCAGCTGCCACATGAGTTATCAAGTAGTTAGGGGCATCGAAGGTGGAATGCCGGCGGACGAGAAGTATGGTTAAAAGTTTTGGCTTATTAATCGTTTTTCATTCCCCTTAACCATGATCGGCAGATAAGCGTGTTCAGCGTTTTCAGGAAGAAAGTCTGATGTAGAACAAGTTAGCAGAAACACGCCGTACATGCATAGTAAGATGGGCTTCACCCGAAAATTAAAAGGCAACTGAATTTCGGCAACGGAGGCATCGAAATGGCAGGAGGGGGGGTGGGGAGGGGGTGGTGGTGGGTTGGGAAGTGTCTTCGGGGGGAGGGAAGCGAATGCCACGACGAAACTCACCGAGTCAAAAGCGTTCCCCCGTTTGCGGAAGAATGTATGATGTAGACACTAGTAGCAAACGCAAACGAATGCGCATGCAGGGGATCTACCAACGTACTTACTTAACAGGAGACTAGGCTGTTACGAGGACACAATGGTTGCGCATAACGGAGAACTAACGAGAACGCGAAAGGCGATAATGCCGCATATGTAGACTATCTCAGCAGATCGTCACACTTAGCGTGTTCGAGGTTTGCTGGAAGGAAAGTTTAAGATGTAGAACAAGTAGCAGAAGCATACATGAAAGAAAGTGAGGGATCACACGATATTCAAAGGCAACTGACATTTCGGCAACCGGTGAATCGAAGGAAGAATGCCGCGAAACTCACTAAGTCAAAGCGTTTCGCCGTTTGCGGAAGAAAGTTATGATGTAAGAACAAGTAGCAGAAGCATACATGCTCAAGAGGGAATTCACCCGAAATTCGAAGGCAACTGAATTTCGGCAACCGGGGGCATCGAAATCGGAATGGCCACGAAACTCACAGATATCAAAGCGTTTCGCAGTTTGCGGAAGGGAAGTCTGATGTAGAACAAATTTGCAGAGAGGCATACTGTGCTCCAGAGGGATCCACACGAGAAAATTCAGGGCAACTGAATTTCAGCAACCGGGTCATCGAAGTCGAAATGCCGCGAAACTCACCGTGTCAACGCGTTTCGCCGTTTGCGGAAGAAAGTCTGAAGTAGAACAAGTTGCAGAGGCATACATGCTCAAGAGGGATCACCCGAAATTCAAAGGCAACTGAATTTCGGCAACCGGGGCATCGAAGTCGGAATGCCGCGAAACTCACCGAGTCAAAGCGTTTCGCCGTTTGCGGAAGAAAGTCTGATGTAGAACAAGTAGCAGAAGCATACATGCTCAAGAGGGATCACCCGAAATTCAAAGGCAACTGAATTTCGGCAACCGGGGCATCGAAGTCGGAATGCCGCGAAACTCACCGAGTCAAAGCGTTTTGCCGTTTGTGGAAAAAGTCTGATGTAGAACAAGTAGCAGAGGCATACATGCTCAAGAGGGATCACCCGAAATTCAAAGGCAACTGAATTTCGGCAACAGGGGCATCGAAGTCGGAATACCGCGAAACTCACCGAGTCAAAGCGTTTCGCAGTTTGCGGAAGGAAGAATGCTGTAGAACAAGTAGCAGTAGCATACATGCTCAAGAGGGATCACCCGAAATTCAAAGGCAACTGAATTTCGGCAACCGGGGCATCGAAGGAGGAATGCCGCGAAACTCACCGAGTCAAAGCGTTTCGCCGTTTGCGGAAGGAAGTATGATGTAGAACAAGTAGCAGAAGCATACAAGCTCAAGAGGGATCACCCGAAATTCAAAGGCAACTGAATTTCTGCAACCGGGGCATCGAAGGTGGAATACCGCGAAACTCACCGACTCAAAGTGTTTCGCCGTTTGCGGAAGGAAGTCTGATGTAGAACAAGTAGCAGAAGCATACATGCTCAAGAGGGATCACCCGAAATTCAAAGGCAACTGAATTTCGGCAACCGGGGCATCGAAGTCGGAATGCCGCGAAACTCACCGAGTCAAAGCGTTTCGCCGTTTGCGGAAGGAAGTCTGATGTAGAACAAGTAGCAGAAGCATACATGCTCAAGAGGGATCACCCGAAATTCAAAGGCAACTGAATTTCGGCAACCGGGGCATCGAAGTCGGAATGCCGCGAAACTCACCGAGTCAAAGCGTTTCGCCGTTTGCGGAAGAAGTCTGATGTAGAACAAGTAGCAGAAGCATACATGCTCAAGAGGGATCACCCGAAATTCAAAGGCAACTGAATTTCGGCAACCGGGGCATCGAAGTCGGAATGCCGCGAAACTCACCGAGTCAAAGCGTTTCGCCGTTTGCGGAAGAAGTCTGATGTAGAACAAGTAGCAGAAGCATACATGCTCAAGAGGGATCACCCGAAATTCAAAGGCAACTGAATTTCGGCAACCGGGGCATCGAAGTCGGAATGCCGCGAAACTCACCGAGTCAAAGCGTTTCGCCGTTTGCGGAAGAAAGTCTGATGTAGAACAAGTAGCAGAAGCATACATGCTCAAGAGGGATCACCCGAAATTCAAAGGCAACTGAATTTCGGCAACCGGGGCATCGAAGTCGGAATGCCGCGAAACTCACCGAGTCAAAGCGTTTCGCCGTTTGCGGAAGAAAGTCTGATGTAGAACAAGTAGCAGAAGCATACATGCTCAAGAGGGATCACCCGAAATTCAAAGGCAACTGAATTTCGGCAACCGGGGCATCGAAGTCGGAATGCCGCGAAACTCACCGAGTCAAAGCGTTTCGCCGTTTGCGGAAGGAAGTCTGATGTAGAACAAGTAGCAGAAGCATACATGCTCAAGAGGGATCACCCGAAATTCAAAGGCAACTGAATTTCGGCAACCGGGGCATCGAAGTCGGAATGCCGCGAAACTCACCGAGTCAAAGCGTTTCGCCGTTTGCGGAAGGAAGTCTGATGTAGAACAAGTAGCAGAAGCATACATGCTCAAGAGGGATCACCCGAAATTCAAAGGCAACTGAATTTCGGCAACCGGGGCATCGAAGTCGGAATGCCGCGAAACTCACCGAGTCAAAGCGTTTCGCCGTTTGCGGAAGAAAGTCTGATGTAGAACAAGTAGCAGAAGCATACATGCTCAAGAGGGATCACCCGAAATTCAAAGGCAACTGAATTTCGGCAACCGGGGCATCGAAGTCGGAATGCCGCGAAACTCACCGAGTCAAAGCGTTTCGCCGTTTGCGGAAGAAAGTCTGATGTAGAACAAGTAGCAGAAGCATACATGCTCAAGAGGGATCACCCGAAATTCAAAGGCAACTGAATTTCGGCAACCGGGGCATCGAAGTCGGAATGCCGCGAAACTCACCGAGTCAAAGCGTTTCGCCGTTTGCGGAAGAAGTCTGATGTAGAACAAGTAGCAGAAGCATACATGCTCAAGAGGGATCACCCGAAATTCAAAGGCAACTGAATTTCGGCAACCGGGGCATCGAAGTCGGAATGCCGCGAAACTCACCGAGTCAAAGCGTTTCGCCGTTTGCGGAAGAAAGTCTGATGTAGAACAAGTAGCAGAAGCATACATGCTCAAGAGGGATCACCCGAAATTCAAAGGCAACTGAATTTCGGCAACCGGGGCATCGAAGTCGGAATGCCGCGAAACTCACCGAGTCAAAGCGTTTCGCCGTTTGCGGAAGAAGTCTGATGTAGAACAAGTAGCAGAAGCATACATGCTCAAGAGGGATCACCCGAAATTCAAAGGCAACTGAATTTCGGCAACCGGGGCATCGAAGTCGGAATGCCGCGAAACTCACCGAGTCAAAGCGTTTCGCCGTTTGCGGAAGAAAGTCTGATGTAGAACAAGTAGCAGAAGCATACATGCTCAAGAGGGATCACCCGAAATTCAAAGGCAACTGAATTTCGGCAACCGGGGCATCGAAGTCGGAATGCCGCGAAACTCACCGAGTCAAAGCGTTTCGCCGTTTGCGGAAGGAAGTCTGATGTAGAACAAGTAGCAGAAGCATACATGCTCAAGAGGGATCACCCGAAATTCAAAGGCAACTGAATTTCGGCAACCGGGGCATCGAAGTCGGAATGCCGCGAAACTCACCGAGTCAAAGCGTTTCGCCGTTTGCGGAAGGAAGTCTGATGTAGAACAAGTAGCAGAAGCATACATGCTCAAGAGGGATCACCCGAAATTCAAAGGCAACTGAATTTCGGCAACCGGGGCATCGAAGTCGGAATGCCGCGAAACTCACCGAGTCAAAGCGTTTCGCCGTTTGCGGAAGAAAGTCTGATGTAGAACAAGTAGCAGAAGCATACATGCTCAAGAGGGATCACCCGAAATTCAAAGGCAACTGAATTTCGGCAACCGGGGCATCGAAGTCGGAATGCCGCGAAACTCACCGAGTCAAAGCGTTTCGCCGTTTGCGGAAGAAGTCTGATGTAGAACAAGTAGCAGAAGCATACATGCTCAAGAGGGATCACCCGAAATTCAAAGGCAACTGAATTTCGGCAACCGGGGCATCGAAGTCGGAATGCCGCGAAACTCACCGAGTCAAAGCGTTTCGCCGTTTGCGGAAGAAGTCTGATGTAGAACAAGTAGCAGAAGCATACATGCTCAAGAGGGATCACCCGAAATTCAAAGGCAACTGAATTTCGGCAACCGGGGCATCGAAGTCGGAATGCCGCGAAACTCACCGAGTCAAAGCGTTTCGCCGTTTGCGGAAGAAAGTCTGATGTAGAACAAGTAGCAGAAGCATACATGCTCAAGAGGGATCACCCGAAATTCAAAGGCAACTGAATTTCGGCAACCGGGGCATCGAAGTCGGAATGCCGCGAAACTCACCGAGTCAAAGCGTTTCGCCGTTTGCGGAAGGAAGTCTGATGTAGAACAAGTAGCAGAAGCATACATGCTCAAGAGGGATCACCCGAAATTCAAAGGCAACTGAATTTCGGCAACCGGGGCATCGAAGTCGGAATGCCGCGAAACTCACCGAGTCAAAGCGTTTCGCCGTTTGCGGAAGAAAGTCTGATGTAGAACAAGTAGCAGAAGCATACATGCTCAAGAGGGATCACCCGAAATTCAAAGGCAACTGAATTTCGGCAACCGGGGCATCGAAGTCGGAATGCCGCGAAACTCACCGAGTCAAAGCGTTTCGCCGTTTGCGGAAGAAAGTCTGATGTAGAACAAGTAGCAGAAGCATACATGCTCAAGAGGGATCACCCGAAATTCAAAGGCAACTGAATTTCGGCAACCGGGGCATCGAAGTCGGAATGCCGCGAAACTCACCGAGTCAAAGCGTTTCGCCGTTTGCGGAAGAAAGTCTGATGTAGAACAAGTAGCAGAAGCATACATGCTCAAGAGGGATCACCCGAAATTCAAAGGCAACTGAATTTCGGCAACCGGGGCATCGAAGTCGGAATGCCGCGAAACTCACCGAGTCAAAGCGTTTCGCCGTTTGCGGAAGAAAGTCTGATGTAGAACAAGTAGCAGAAGCATACATGCTCAAGAGGGATCACCCGAAATTCAAAGGCAACTGAATTTCGGCAACCGGGGCATCGAAGTCGGAATGCCGCGAAACTCACCGAGTCAAAGCGTTTCGCCGTTTGCGGAAGAAGTCTGATGTAGAACAAGTAGCAGAAGCATACATGCTCAAGAGGGATCACCCGAAATTCAAAGGCAACTGAATTTCGGCAACCGGGGCATCGAAGTCGGAATGCCGCGAAACTCACCGAGTCAAAGCGTTTCGCCGTTTGCGGAAGAAGTCTGATGTAGAACAAGTAGCAGAAGCATACATGCTCAAGAGGGATCACCCGAAATTCAAAGGCAACTGAATTTCGGCAACCGGGGCATCGAAGTCGGAATGCCGCGAAACTCACCGAGTCAAAGCGTTTCGCCGTTTGCGGAAGAAGTCTGATGTAGAACAAGTAGCAGAAGCATACATGCTCAAGAGGGATCACCCGAAATTCAAAGGCAACTGAATTTCGGCAACCGGGGCATCGAAGTCGGAATGCCGCGAAACTCACCGAGTCAAAGCGTTTCGCCGTTTGCGGAAGAAAGTCTGATGTAGAACAAGTAGCAGAAGCATACATGCTCAAGAGGGATCACCCGAAATTCAAAGGCAACTGAATTTCGGCAACCGGGGCATCGAAGTCGGAATGCCGCGAAACTCACCGAGTCAAAGCGTTTCGCCGTTTGCGGAAGGAAGTCTGATGTAGAACAAGTAGCAGAAGCATACATGCTCAAGAGGGATCACCCGAAATTCAAAGGCAACTGAATTTCGGCAACCGGGGCATCGAAGTCGGAATGCCGCGAAACTCACCGAGTCAAAGCGTTTCGCCGTTTGCGGAAGGAAGTCTGATGTAGAACAAGTAGCAGAAGCATACATGCTCAAGAGGGATCACCCGAAATTCAAAGGCAACTGAATTTCGGCAACCGGGGCATCGAAGTCGGAATGCCGCGAAACTCACCGAGTCAAAGCGTTTCGCCGTTTGCGGAAGAAAGTCTGATGTAGAACAAGTAGCAGAAGCATACATGCTCAAGAGGGATCACCCGAAATTCAAAGGCAACTGAATTTCGGCAACCGGGGCATCGAAGTCGGAATGCCGCGAAACTCACCGAGTCAAAGCGTTTCGCCGTTTGCGGAAGAAGTCTGATGTAGAACAAGTAGCAGAAGCATACATGCTCAAGAGGGATCACCCGAAATTCAAAGGCAACTGAATTTCGGCAACCGGGGCATCGAAGTCGGAATGCCGCGAAACTCACCGAGTCAAAGCGTTTCGCCGTTTGCGGAAGAAGTCTGATGTAGAACAAGTAGCAGAAGCATACATGCTCAAGAGGGATCACCCGAAATTCAAAGGCAACTGAATTTCGGCAACCGGGGCATCGAAGTCGGAATGCCGCGAAACTCACCGAGTCAAAGCGTTTCGCCGTTTGCGGAAGAAGTCTGATGTAGAACAAGTAGCAGAAGCATACATGCTCAAGAGGGATCACCCGAAATTCAAAGGCAACTGAATTTCGGCAACCGGGGCATCGAAGTCGGAATGCCGCGAAACTCACCGAGTCAAAGCGTTTCGCCGTTTGCGGAAGAAGTCTGATGTAGAACAAGTAGCAGAAGCATACATGCTCAAGAGGGATCACCCGAAATTCAAAGGCAACTGAATTTCGGCAACCGGGGCATCGAAGTCGGAATGCCGCGAAACTCACCGAGTCAAAGCGTTTCGCCGTTTGCGGAAGAAAGTCTGATGTAGAACAAGTAGCAGAAGCATACATGCTCAAGAGGGATCACCCGAAATTCAAAGGCAACTGAATTTCGGCAACCGGGGCATCGAAGTCGGAATGCCGCGAAACTCACCGAGTCAAAGCGTTTCGCCGTTTGCGGAAGAAAGTCTGATGTAGAACAAGTAGCAGAAGCATACATGCTCAAGAGGGATCACCCGAAATTCAAAGGCAACTGAATTTCGGCAACCGGGGCATCGAAGTCGGAATGCCGCGAAACTCACCGAGTCAAAGCGTTTCGCCGTTTGCGGAAGAAGTCTGATGTAGAACAAGTAGCAGAAGCATACATGCTCAAGAGGGATCACCCGAAATTCAAAGGCAACTGAATTTCGGCAACCGGGGCATCGAAGTCGGAATGCCGCGAAACTCACCGAGTCAAAGCGTTTCGCCGTTTGCGGAAGAAGTCTGATGTAGAACAAGTAGCAGAAGCATACATGCTCAAGAGGGATCACCCGAAATTCAAAGGCAACTGAATTTCGGCAACCGGGGCATCGAAGTCGGAATGCCGCGAAACTCACCGAGTCAAAGCGTTTCGCCGTTTGCGGAAGAAAGTCTGATGTAGAACAAGTAGCAGAAGCATACATGCTCAAGAGGGATCACCCGAAATTCAAAGGCAACTGAATTTCGGCAACCGGGGCATCGAAGTCGGAATGCCGCGAAACTCACCGAGTCAAAGCGTTTCGCCGTTTGCGGAAGAAGTCTGATGTAGAACAAGTAGCAGAAGCATACATGCTCAAGAGGGATCACCCGAAATTCAAAGGCAACTGAATTTCGGCAACCGGGGCATCGAAGTCGGAATGCCGCGAAACTCACCGAGTCAAAGCGTTTCGCCGTTTGCGGAAGAAAGTCTGATGTAGAACAAGTAGCAGAAGCATACATGCTCAAGAGGGATCACCCGAAATTCAAAGGCAACTGAATTTCGGCAACCGGGGCATCGAAGTCGGAATGCCGCGAAACTCACCGAGTCAAAGCGTTTCGCCGTTTGCGGAAGAAGTCTGATGTAGAACAAGTAGCAGAAGCATACATGCTCAAGAGGGATCACCCGAAATTCAAAGGCAACTGAATTTCGGCAACCGGGGCATCGAAGTCGGAATGCCGCGAAACTCACCGAGTCAAAGCGTTTCGCCGTTTGCGGAAGAAAGTCTGATGTAGAACAAGTAGCAGAAGCATACATGCTCAAGAGGGATCACCCGAAATTCAAAGGCAACTGAATTTCGGCAACCGGGGCATCGAAGTCGGAATGCCGCGAAACTCACCGAGTCAAAGCGTTTCGCCGTTTGCGGAAGAAGTCTGATGTAGAACAAGTAGCAGAAGCATACATGCTCAAGAGGGATCACCCGAAATTCAAAGGCAACTGAATTTCGGCAACCGGGGCATCGAAGTCGGAATGCCGCGAAACTCACCGAGTCAAAGCGTTTCGCCGTTTGCGGAAGAAAGTCTGATGTAGAACAAGTAGCAGAAGCATACATGCTCAAGAGGGATCACCCGAAATTCAAAGGCAACTGAATTTCGGCAACCGGGGCATCGAAGTCGGAATGCCGCGAAACTCACCGAGTCAAAGCGTTTCGCCGTTTGCGGAAGGAAGTCTGATGTAGAACAAGTAGCAGAAGCATACATGCTCAAGAGGGATCACCCGAAATTCAAAGGC
Organism: Populus alba x Populus x berolinensis; assembly: GCA_029228515.1. Classification (NCBI taxonomy): domain Eukaryota; kingdom Viridiplantae; phylum Streptophyta; class Magnoliopsida; order Malpighiales; family Salicaceae; genus Populus; species Populus alba x Populus x berolinensis. Next base: position 1,264,767 of record CM055353.1, on the reverse strand, counting down.
AACTGAATTTCGGCAACCGGGGCATCGAAGTCGGAATGCCGCGAAACTCACCGAGTCAAAGCGTTTCGCCGTTTGCGGAAGAAGTCTGATGTAGAACAAGTAGCAGAAGCATACATGCTCAAGAGGGATCACCCGAAATTCAAAGGCAACTGAATTTCGGCAACCGGGGCATCGAAGTCGGAATGCCGCGAAACTCACCGAGTCAAAGCGTTTCGCCGTTTGCGGAAGAAGTCTGATGTAGAACAAGTAGCAGAAGCATACATGCTCAAGAGGGATCACCCGAAATTCAAAGGCAACTGAATTTCGGCAACCGGGGCATCGAAGTCGGAATGCCGCGAAACTCACCGAGTCAAAGCGTTTCGCCGTTTGCGGAAGGAAGTCTGATGTAGAACAAGTAGCAGAAGCATACATGCTCAAGAGGGATCACCCGAAATTCAAAGGCAACTGAATTTCGGCAACCGGGGCATCGAAGTCGGAATGCCGCGAAACTCACCGAGTCAAAGCGTTTCGCCGTTTGCGGAAGAAAGTCTGATGTAGAACAAGTAGCAGAAGCATACATGCTCAAGAGGGATCACCCGAAATTCAAAGGCAACTGAATTTCGGCAACCGGGGCATCGAAGTCGGAATGCCGCGAAACTCACCGAGTCAAAGCGTTTCGCCGTTTGCGGAAGAAGTCTGATGTAGAACAAGTAGCAGAAGCATACATGCTCAAGAGGGATCACCCGAAATTCAAAGGCAACTGAATTTCGGCAACCGGGGCATCGAAGTCGGAATGCCGCGAAACTCACCGAGTCAAAGCGTTTCGCCGTTTGCGGAAGAAGTCTGATGTAGAACAAGTAGCAGAAGCATACATGCTCAAGAGGGATCACCCGAAATTCAAAGGCAACTGAATTTCGGCAACCGGGGCATCGAAGTCGGAATGCCGCGAAACTCACCGAGTCAAAGCGTTTCGCCGTTTGCGGAAGAAGTCTGATGTAGAACAAGTAGCAGAAGCATACATGCTCAAGAGGGATCACCCGAAATTCAAAGGCAACTGAATTTCGGCAACCGGGGCATCGAAGTCGGAATGCCGCGAAACTCACCGAGTCAAAGCGTTTCGCCGTTTGCGGAAGAAAGTCTGATGTAGAACAAGTAGCAGAAGCATACATGCTCAAGAGGGATCACCCGAAATTCAAAGGCAACTGAATTTCGGCAACCGGGGCATCGAAGTCGGAATGCCGCGAAACTCACCGAGTCAAAGCGTTTCGCCGTTTGCGGAAGAAGTCTGATGTAGAACAAGTAGCAGAAGCATACATGCTCAAGAGGGATCACCCGAAATTCAAAGGCAACTGAATTTCGGCAACCGGGGCATCGAAGTCGGAATGCCGCGAAACTCACCGAGTCAAAGCGTTTCGCCGTTTGCGGAAGAAGTCTGATGTAGAACAAGTAGCAGAAGCATACATGCTCAAGAGGGATCACCCGAAATTCAAAGGCAACTGAATTTCGGCAACCGGGGCATCGAAGTCGGAATGCCGCGAAACTCACCGAGTCAAAGCGTTTCGCCGTTTGCGGAAGAAGTCTGATGTAGAACAAGTAGCAGAAGCATACATGCTCAAGAGGGATCACCCGAAATTCAAAGGCAACTGAATTTCGGCAACCGGGGCATCGAAGTCGGAATGCCGCGAAACTCACCGAGTCAAAGCGTTTCGCCGTTTGCGGAAGAAGTCTGATGTAGAACAAGTAGCAGAAGCATACATGCTCAAGAGGGATCACCCGAAATTCAAAGGCAACTGAATTTCGGCAACCGGGGCATCGAAGTCGGAATGCCGCGAAACTCACCGAGTCAAAGCGTTTCGCCGTTTGCGGAAGAAGTCTGATGTAGAACAAGTAGCAGAAGCATACATGCTCAAGAGGGATCACCCGAAATTCAAAGGCAACTGAATTTCGGCAACCGGGGCATCGAAGTCGGAATGCCGCGAAACTCACCGAGTCAAAGCGTTTCGCCGTTTGCGGAAGAAGTCTGATGTAGAACAAGTAGCAGAAGCATACATGCTCAAGAGGGATCACCCGAAATTCAAAGGCAACTGAATTTCGGCAACCGGGGCATCGAAGTCGGAATGCCGCGAAACTCACCGAGTCAAAGCGTTTCGCCGTTTGCGGAAGAAGTCTGATGTAGAACAAGTAGCAGAAGCATACATGCTCAAGAGGGATCACCCGAAATTCAAAGGCAACTGAATTTCGGCAACCGGGGCATCGAAGTCGGAATGCCGCGAAACTCACCGAGTCAAAGCGTTTCGCCGTTTGCGGAAGAAAGTCTGATGTAGAACAAGTAGCAGAAGCATACATGCTCAAGAGGGATCACCCGAAATTCAAAGGCAACTGAATTTCGGCAACCGGGGCATCGAAGTCGGAATGCCGCGAAACTCACCGAGTCAAAGCGTTTCGCCGTTTGCGGAAGAAGTCTGATGTAGAACAAGTAGCAGAAGCATACATGCTCAAGAGGGATCACCCGAAATTCAAAGGCAACTGAATTTCGGCAACCGGGGCATCGAAGTCGGAATGCCGCGAAACTCACCGAGTCAAAGCGTTTCGCCGTTTGCGGAAGGAAGTCTGATGTAGAACAAGTAGCAGAAGCATACATGCTCAAGAGGGATCACCCGAAATTCAAAGGCAACTGAATTTCGGCAACCGGGGCATCGAAGTCGGAATGCCGCGAAACTCACCGAGTCAAAGCGTTTCGCCGTTTGCGGAAGAAAGTCTGATGTAGAACAAGTAGCAGAAGCATACATGCTCAAGAGGGATCACCCGAAATTCAAAGGCAACTGAATTTCGGCAACCGGGGCATCGAAGTCGGAATGCCGCGAAACTCACCGAGTCAAAGCGTTTCGCCGTTTGCGGAAGAAGTCTGATGTAGAACAAGTAGCAGAAGCATACATGCTCAAGAGGGATCACCCGAAATTCAAAGGCAACTGAATTTCGGCAACCGGGGCATCGAAGTCGGAATGCCGCGAAACTCACCGAGTCAAAGCGTTTCGCCGTTTGCGGAAGAAGTCTGATGTAGAACAAGTAGCAGAAGCATACATGCTCAAGAGGGATCACCCGAAATTCAAAGGCAACTGAATTTCGGCAACCGGGGCATCGAAGTCGGAATGCCGCGAAACTCACCGAGTCAAAGCGTTTCGCCGTTTGCGGAAGGAAGTCTGATGTAGAACAAGTAGCAGAAGCATACATGCTCAAGAGGGATCACCCGAAATTCAAAGGCAACTGAATTTCGGCAACCGGGGCATCGAAGTCGGAATGCCGCGAAACTCACCGAGTCAAAGCGTTTCGCCGTTTGCGGAAAGAAGTCTGATGTAGAACAAGTAGCAGAAGCATACATGCTCAAGAGGGATCACCCGAAATTCAAAGGCAACTGAATTTCGGCAACCGGGGCATCGAAGTCGGAATGCCGCGAAACTCACCGAGTCAAAGCGTTTCGCCGTTTGCGGAAGAAGTCTGATGTAGAACAAGTAGCAGAAGCATACATGCTCAAGAGGGATCACCCGAAATTCAAAGGCAACTGAATTTCGGCAACCGGGGCATCGAAGTCGGAATGCCGCGAAACTCACCGAGTCAAAGCGTTTCGCCGTTTGCGGAAGAAAGTCTGATGTAGAACAAGTAGCAGAAGCATACATGCTCAAGAGGGATCACCCGAAATTCAAAGGCAACTGAATTTCGGCAACCGGGGCATCGAAGTCGGAATGCCGCGAAACTCACCGAGTCAAAGCGTTTCGCCGTTTGCGGAAGAAAGTCTGATGTAGAACAAGTAGCAGAAGCATACATGCTCAAGAGGGATCACCCGAAATTCAAAGGCAACTGAATTTCGGCAACCGGGGCATCGAAGTCGGAATGCCGCGAAACTCACCGAGTCAAAGCGTTTCGCCGTTTGCGGAAGAAGTCTGATGTAGAACAAGTAGCAGAAGCATACATGCTCAAGAGGGATCACCCGAAATTCAAAGGCAACTGAATTTCGGCAACCGGGGCATCGAAGTCGGAATGCCGCGAAACTCACCGAGTCAAAGCGTTTCGCCGTTTGCGGAAGAAGTCTGATGTAGAACAAGTAGCAGAAGCATACATGCTCAAGAGGGATCACCCGAAATTCAAAGGCAACTGAATTTCGGCAACCGGGGCATCGAAGTCGGAATGCCGCGAAACTCACCGAGTCAAAGCGTTTCGCCGTTTGCGGAAGAAGTCTGATGTAGAACAAGTAGCAGAAGCATACATGCTCAAGAGGGATCACCCGAAATTCAAAGGCAACTGAATTTCGGCAACCGGGGCATCGAAGTCGGAATGCCGCGAAACTCACCGAGTCAAAGCGTTTCGCCGTTTGCGGAAGAAGTCTGATGTAGAACAAGTAGCAGAAGCATACATGCTCAAGAGGGATCACCCGAAATTCAAAGGCAACTGAATTTCGGCAACCGGGGCATCGAAGTCGGAATGCCGCGAAACTCACCGAGTCAAAGCGTTTCGCCGTTTGCGGAAGAAAGTCTGATGTAGAACAAGTAGCAGAAGCATACATGCTCAAGAGGGATCACCCGAAATTCAAAGGCAACTGAATTTCGGCAACCGGGGCATCGAAGTCGGAATGCCGCGAAACTCACCGAGTCAAAGCGTTTCGCCGTTTGCGGAAGAAAGTCTGATGTAGAACAAGTAGCAGAAGCATACATGCTCAAGAGGGATCACCCGAAATTCAAAGGCAACTGAATTTCGGCAACCGGGGCATCGAAGTCGGAATGCCGCGAAACTCACCGAGTCAAAGCGTTTCGCCGTTTGCGGAAGAAGTCTGATGTAGAACAAGTAGCAGAAGCATACATGCTCAAGAGGGATCACCCGAAATTCAAAGGCAACTGAATTTCGGCAACCGGGGCATCGAAGTCGGAATGCCGCGAAACTCACCGAGTCAAAGCGTTTCGCCGTTTGCGGAAGAAAGTCTGATGTAGAACAAGTAGCAGAAGCATACATGCTCAAGAGGGATCACCCGAAATTCAAAGGCAACTGAATTTCGGCAACCGGGGCATCGAAGTCGGAATGCCGCGAAACTCACCGAGTCAAAGCGTTTCGCCGTTTGCGGAAGGAAGTCTGATGTAGAACAAGTAGCAGAAGCATACATGCTCAAGAGGGATCACCCGAAATTCAAAGGCAACTGAATTTCGGCAACCGGGGCATCGAAGTCGGAATGCCGCGAAACTCACCGAGTCAAAGCGTTTCGCCGTTTGCGGAAGAAGTCTGATGTAGAACAAGTAGCAGAAGCATACATGCTCAAGAGGGATCACCCGAAATTCAAAGGCAACTGAATTTCGGCAACCGGGGCATCGAAGTCGGAATGCCGCGAAACTCACCGAGTCAAAGCGTTTCGCCGTTTGCGGAAGAAAGTCTGATGTAGAACAAGTAGCAGAAGCATACATGCTCAAGAGGGATCACCCGAAATTCAAAGGCAACTGAATTTCGGCAACCGGGGCATCGAAGTCGGAATGCCGCGAAACTCACCGAGTCAAAGCGTTTCGCCGTTTGCGGAAGAAGTCTGATGTAGAACAAGTAGCAGAAGCATACATGCTCAAGAGGGATCACCCGAAATTCAAAGGCAACTGAATTTCGGCAACCGGGGCATCGAAGTCGGAATGCCGCGAAACTCACCGAGTCAAAGCGTTTCGCCGTTTGCGGAAGAAGTCTGATGTAGAACAAGTAGCAGAAGCATACATGCTCAAGAGGGATCACCCGAAATTCAAAGGCAACTGAATTTCGGCAACCGGGGCATCGAAGTCGGAATGCCGCGAAACTCACCGAGTCAAAGCGTTTCGCCGTTTGCGGAAGGAAGTCTGATGTAGAACAAGTAGCAGAAGCATACATGCTCAAGAGGGATCACCCGAAATTCAAAGGCAACTGAATTTCGGCAACCGGGGCATCGAAGTCGGAATGCCGCGAAACTCACCGAGTCAAAGCGTTTCGCCGTTTGCGGAAGAAAGTCTGATGTAGAACAAGTAGCAGAAGCATACATGCTCAAGAGGGATCACCCGAAATTCAAAGGCAACTGAATTTCGGCAACCGGGGCATCGAAGTCGGAATGCCGCGAAACTCACCGAGTCAAAGCGTTTCGCCGTTTGCGGAAGAAGTCTGATGTAGAACAAGTAGCAGAAGCATACATGCTCAAGAGGGATCACCCGAAATTCAAAGGCAACTGAATTTCGGCAACCGGGGCATCGAAGTCGGAATGCCGCGAAACTCACCGAGTCAAAGCGTTTCGCCGTTTGCGGAAGAAAGTCTGATGTAGAACAAGTAGCAGAAGCATACATGCTCAAGAGGGATCACCCGAAATTCAAAGGCAACTGAATTTCGGCAACCGGGGCATCGAAGTCGGAATGCCGCGAAACTCACCGAGTCAAAGCGTTTCGCCGTTTGCGGAAGAAGTCTGATGTAGAACAAGTAGCAGAAGCATACATGCTCAAGAGGGATCACCCGAAATTCAAAGGCAACTGAATTTCGGCAACCGGGGCATCGAAGTCGGAATGCCGCGAAACTCACCGAGTCAAAGCGTTTCGCCGTTTGCGGAAGAAAGTCTGATGTAGAACAAGTAGCAGAAGCATACATGCTCAAGAGGGATCACCCGAAATTCAAAGGCAACTGAATTTCGGCAACCGGGGCATCGAAGTCGGAATGCCGCGAAACTCACCGAGTCAAAGCGTTTCGCCGTTTGCGGAAGAAAGTCTGATGTAGAACAAGTAGCAGAAGCATACATGCTCAAGAGGGATCACCCGAAATTCAAAGGCAACTGAATTTCGGCAACCGGGGCATCGAAGTCGGAATGCCGCGAAACTCACCGAGTCAAAGCGTTTCGCCGTTTGCGGAAGAAAGTCTGATGTAGAACAAGTAGCAGAAGCATACATGCTCAAGAGGGATCACCCGAAATTCAAAGGCAACTGAATTTCGGCAACCGGGGCATCGAAGTCGGAATGCCGCGAAACTCACCGAGTCAAAGCGTTTCGCCGTTTGCGGAAGAAGTCTGATGTAGAACAAGTAGCAGAAGCATACATGCTCAAGAGGGATCACCCGAAATTCAAAGGCAACTGAATTTCGGCAACCGGGGCATCGAAGTCGGAATGCCGCGAAACTCACCGAGTCAAAGCGTTTCGCCGTTTGCGGAAGAAGTCTGATGTAGAACAAGTAGCAGAAGCATACATGCTCAAGAGGGATCACCCGAAATTCAAAGGCAACTGAATTTCGGCAACCGGGGCATCGAAGTCGGAATGCCGCGAAACTCACCGAGTCAAAGCGTTTCGCCGTTTGCGGAAGAAGTCTGATGTAGAACAAGTAGCAGAAGCATACATGCTCAAGAGGGATCACCCGAAATTCAAAGGCAACTGAATTTCGGCAACCGGGGCATCGAAGTCGGAATGCCGCGAAACTCACCGAGTCAAAGCGTTTCGCCGTTTGCGGAAGAAAGTCTGATGTAGAACAAGTAGCAGAAGCATACATGCTCAAGAGGGATCACCCGAAATTCAAAGGCAACTGAATTTCGGCAACCGGGGCATCGAAGTCGGAATGCCGCGAAACTCACCGAGTCAAAGCGTTTCGCCGTTTGCGGAAGGAAGTCTGATGTAGAACAAGTAGCAGAAGCATACATGCTCAAGAGGGATCACCCGAAATTCAAAGGCAACTGAATTTCGGCAACCGGGGCATCGAAGTCGGAATGCCGCGAAACTCACCGAGTCAAAGCGTTTCGCCGTTTGCGGAAGAAGTCTGATGTAGAACAAGTAGCAGAAGCATACATGCTCAAGAGGGATCACCCGAAATTCAAAGGCAACTGAATTTCGGCAACCGGGGCATCGAAGTCGGAATGCCGCGAAACTCACCGAGTCAAAGCGTTTCGCCGTTTGCGGAAGAAGTCTGATGTAGAACAAGTAGCAGAAGCATACATGCTCAAGAGGGATCACCCGAAATTCAAAGGCAACTGAATTTCGGCAACCGGGGCATCGAAGTCGGAATGCCGCGAAACTCACCGAGTCAAAGCGTTTCGCCGTTTGCGGAAGAAGTCTGATGTAGAACAAGTAGCAGAAGCATACATGCTCAAGAGGGATCACCCGAAATTCAAAGGCAACTGAATTTCGGCAACCGGGGCATCGAAGTCGGAATGCCGCGAAACTCACCGAGTCAAAGCGTTTCGCCGTTTGCGGAAGAAGTCTGATGTAGAACAAGTAGCAGAAGCATACATGCTCAAGAGGGATCACCCGAAATTCAAAGGCAACTGAATTTCGGCAACCGGGGCATCGAAGTCGGAATGCCGCGAAACTCACCGAGTCAAAGCGTTTCGCCGTTTGCGGAAGAAGTCTGATGTAGAACAAGTAGCAGAAGCATACATGCTCAAGAGGGATCACCCGAAATTCAAAGGCAACTGAATTTCGGCAACCGGGGCATCGAAGTCGGAATGCCGCGAAACTCACCGAGTCAAAGCGTTTCGCCGTTTGCGGAAGAAGTCTGATGTAGAACAAGTAGCAGAAGCATACATGCTCAAGAGGGATCACCCGAAATTCAAAGGCAACTGAATTTCGGCAACCGGGGCATCGAAGTCGGAATGCCGCGAAACTCACCGAGTCAAAGCGTTTCGCCGTTTGCGGAAGAAGTCTGATGTAGAACAAGTAGCAGAAGCATACATGCTCAAGAGGGATCACCCGAAATTCAAAGGCAACTGAATTTCGGCAACCGGGGCATCGAAGTCGGAATGCCGCGAAACTCACCGAGTCAAAGCGTTTCGCCGTTTGCGGAAGAAGTCTGATGTAGAACAAGTAGCAGAAGCATACATGCTCAAGAGGGATCACCCGAAATTCAAAGGCAACTGAATTTCGGCAACCGGGGCATCGAAGTCGGAATGCCGCGAAACTCACCGAGTCAAAGCGTTTCGCCGTTTGCGGAAGAAAGTCTGATGTAGAACAAGTAGCAGAAGCATACATGCTCAAGAGGGATCACCCGAAATTCAAAGGCAACTGAATTTCGGCAACCGGGGCATCGAAGTCGGAATGCCGCGAAACTCACCGAGTCAAAGCGTTTCGCCGTTTGCGGAAGAAGTCTGATGTAGAACAAGTAGCAGAAGCATACATGCTCAAGAGGGATCACCCGAAATTCAAAGGCAACTGAATTTCGGCAACCGGGGCATCGAAGTCGGAATGCCGCGAAACTCACCGAGTCAAAGCGTTTCGCCGTTTGCGGAAGAAAGTCTGATGTAGAACAAGTAGCAGAAGCATACATGCTCAAGAGGGATCACCCGAAATTCAAAGGCAACTGAATTTCGGCAACCGGGGCATCGAAGTCGGAATGCCGCGAAACTCACCGAGTCAAAGCGTTTCGCCGTTTGCGGAAGAAGTCTGATGTAGAACAAGTAGCAGAAGCATACATGCTCAAGAGGGATCACCCGAAATTCAAAGGCAACTGAATTTCGGCAACCGGGGCATCGAAGTCGGAATGCCGCGAAACTCACCGAGTCAAAGCGTTTCGCCGTTTGCGGAAGAAAGTCTGATGTAGAACAAGTAGCAGAAGCATACATGCTCAAGAGGGATCACCCGAAATTCAAAGGCAACTGAATTTCGGCAACCGGGGCATCGAAGTCGGAATGCCGCGAAACTCACCGAGTCAAAGCGTTTCGCCGTTTGCGGAAGAAAGTCTGATGTAGAACAAGTAGCAGAAGCATACATGCTCAAGAGGGATCACCCGAAATTCAAAGGCAACTGAATTTCGGCAACGGGGCATCGAAGTCGGAATGCCGCGAAACTCACCGAGTCAAAGCGTTTCGCCGTTTGCGGAAGAAGTCTGATGTAGAACAAGTAGCAGAAGCATACATGCTCAAGAGGGATCACCCGAAATTCAAAGGCAACTGAATTTCGGCAACCGGGGCATCGAAGTCGGAATGCCGCGAAACTCACCGAGTCAAAGCGTTTCGCCGTTTGCGGAAGAAGTCTGATGTAGAACAAGTAGCAGAAGCATACATGCTCAAGAGGGATCACCCGAAATTCAAAGGCAACTGAATTTCGGCAACCGGGGCATCGAAGTCGGAATGCCGCGAAACTCACCGAGTCAAAGCGTTTCGCCGTTTGCGGAAGAAGTCTGATGTAGAACAAGTAGCAGAAGCATACATGCTCAAGAGGGATCACCCGAAATTCAAAGGCAACTGAATTTCGGCAACCGGGGCATCGAAGTCGGAATGCCGCGAAACTCACCGAGTCAAAGCGTTTCGCCGTTTGCGGAAGAAGTCTGATGTAGAACAAGTAGCAGAAGCATACATGCTCAAGAGGGATCACCCGAAATTCAAAGGCAACTGAATTTCGGCAACCGGGGCATCGAAGTCGGAATGCCGCGAAACTCACCGAGTCAAAGCGTTTCGCCGTTTGCGGAAGAAGTCTGATGTAGAACAAGTAGCAGAAGCATACATGCTCAAGAGGGATCACCCGAAATTCAAAGGCAACTGAATTTCGGCAACCGGGGCATCGAAGTCGGAATGCCGCGAAACTCACCGAGTCAAAGCGTTTCGCCGTTTGCGGAAGAAGTCTGATGTAGAACAAGTAGCAGAAGCATACATGCTCAAGAGGGATCACCCGAAATTCAAAGGCAACTGAATTTCGGCAACCGGGGCATCGAAGTCGGAATGCCGCGAAACTCACCGAGTCAAAGCGTTTCGCCGTTTGCGGAAGAAAGTCTGATGTAGAACAAGTAGCAGAAGCATACATGCTCAAGAGGGATCACCCGAAATTCAAAGGCAACTGAATTTCGGCAACCGGGGCATCGAAGTCGGAATGCCGCGAAACTCACCGAGTCAAAGCGTTTCGCCGTTTGCGGAAGAAAGTCTGATGTAGAACAAGTAGCAGAAGCATACATGCTCAAGAGGGATCACCCGAAATTCAAAGGCAACTGAATTTCGGCAAACGGGGCATCGAAGTCGGAATGCCGCGAAACTCACCGAGTCAAAGCGTTTCGCCGTTTGCGGAAGAAGTCTGATGTAGAACAAGTAGCAGAAGCATACATGCTCAAGAGGGATCACCCGAAATTCAAAGGCAACTGAATTTCGGCAACCGGGGCATCGAAGTCGGAATGCCGCGAAACTCACCGAGTCAAAGCGTTTCGCCGTTTGCGGAAGAAAGTCTGATGTAGAACAAGTAGCAGAAGCATACATGCTCAAGAGGGATCACCCGAAATTCAAAGGCAACTGAATTTCGGCAACCGGGGCATCGAAGTCGGAATGCCGCGAAACTCACCGAGTCAAAGCGTTTCGCCGTTTGCGGAAGAAGTCTGATGTAGAACAAGTAGCAGAAGCATACATGCTCAAGAGGGATCACCCGAAATTCAAAGGCAACTGAATTTCGGCAACCGGGGCATCGAAGTCGGAATGCCGCGAAACTCACCGAGTCAAAGCGTTTCGCCGTTTGCGGAAGAAAGTCTGATGTAGAACAAGTAGCAGAAGCATACATGCTCAAGAGGGATCACCCGAAATTCAAAGGCAACTGAATTTCGGCAACCGGGGCATCGAAGTCGGAATGCCGCGAAACTCACCGAGTCAAAGCGTTTCGCCGTTTGCGGAAGAAGTCTGATGTAGAACAAGTAGCAGAAGCATACATGCTCAAGAGGGATCACCCGAAATTCAAAGGCAACTGAATTTCGGCAACCGGGGCATCGAAGTCGGAATGCCGCGAAACTCACCGAGTCAAAGCGTTTCGCCGTTTGCGGAAGAAAGTCTGATGTAGAACAAGTAGCAGAAGCATACATGCTCAAGAGGGATCACCCGAAATTCAAAGGCAACTGAATTTCGGCAACCGGGGCATCGAAGTCGGAATGCCGCGAAACTCACCGAGTCAAAGCGTTTCGCCGTTTGCGGAAGAAGTCTGATGTAGAACAAGTAGCAGAAGCATACATGCTCAAGAGGGATCACCCGAAATTCAAAGGCAACTGAATTTCGGCAACCGGGGCATCGAAGTCGGAATGCCGCGAAACTCACCGAGTCAAAGCGTTTCGCCGTTTGCGGAAGAAAGTCTGATGTAGAACAAGTAGCAGAAGCATACATGCTCAAGAGGGATCACCCGAAATTCAAAGGCAACTGAATTTCGGCAACCGGGGCATCGAAGTCGGAATGCCGCGAAACTCACCGAGTCAAAGCGTTTCGCCGTTTGCGGAAGAAGTCTGATGTAGAACAAGTAGCAGAAGCATACATGCTCAAGAGGGATCACCCGAAATTCAAAGGCAACTGAATTTCGGCAACCGGGGCATCGAAGTCGGAATGCCGCGAAACTCACCGAGTCAAAGCGTTTCGCCGTTTGCGGAAGGAAGTCTGATGTAGAACAAGTAGCAGAAGCATACATGCTCAAGAGGGATCACCCGAAATTCAAAGGCAACTGAATTTCGGCAACCGGGGCATCGAAGTCGGAATGCCGCGAAACTCACCGAGTCAAAGCGTTTCGCCGTTTGCGGAAGAAAGTCTGATGTAGAACAAGTAGCAGAAGCATACATGCTCAAGAGGGATCACCCGAAATTCAAAGGCAACTGAATTTCGGCAACCGGGGCATCGAAGTCGGAATGCCGCGAAACTCACCGAGTCAAAGCGTTTCGCCGTTTGCGGAAGAAAGTCTGATGTAGAACAAGTAGCAGAAGCATACATGCTCAAGAGGGATCACCCGAAATTCAAAGGCAACTGAATTTCGGCAACCGGGGCATCGAAGTCGGAATGCCGCGAAACTCACCGAGTCAAAGCGTTTCGCCGTTTGCGGAAGAAGTCTGATGTAGAACAAGTAGCAGAAGCATACATGCTCAAGAGGGATCACCCGAAATTCAAAGGCAACTGAATTTCGGCAACCGGGGCATCGAAGTCGGAATGCCGCGAAACTCACCGAGTCAAAGCGTTTCGCCGTTTGCGGAAGAAGTCTGATGTAGAACAAGTAGCAGAAGCATACATGCTCAAGAGGGATCACCCGAAATTCAAAGGCAACTGAATTTCGGCAACCGGGGCATCGAAGTCGGAATGCCGCGAAACTCACCGAGTCAAAGCGTTTCGCCGTTTGCGGAAGAAAGTCTGATGTAGAACAAGTAGCAGAAGCATACATGCTCAAGAGGGATCACCCGAAATTCAAAGGCAACTGAATTTCGGCAACCGGGGCATCGAAGTCGGAATGCCGCGAAACTCACCGAGTCAAAGCGTTTCGCCGTTTGCGGAAGAAAGTCTGATGTAGAACAAGTAGCAGAAGCATACATGCTCAAGAGGGATCACCCGAAATTCAAAGGCAACTGAATTTCGGCAACCGGGGCATCGAAGTCGGAATGCCGCGAAACTCACCGAGTCAAAGCGTTTCGCCGTTTGCGGAAGAAAGTCTGATGTAGAACAAGTAGCAGAAGCATACATGCTCAAGAGGGATCACCCGAAATTCAAAGGCAACTGAATTTCGGCAACCGGGGCATCGAAGTCGGAATGCCGCGAAACTCACCGAGTCAAAGCGTTTCGCCGTTTGCGGAAGAAGTCTGATGTAGAACAAGTAGCAGAAGCATACATGCTCAAGAGGGATCACCCGAAATTCAAAGGCAACTGAATTTCGGCAACCGGGGCATCGAAGTCGGAATGCCGCGAAACTCACCGAGTCAAAGCGTTTCGCCGTTTGCGGAAGAAAGTCTGATGTAGAACAAGTAGCAGAAGCATACATGCTCAAGAGGGATCACCCGAAATTCAAAGGCAACTGAATTTCGGCAACCGGGGCATCGAAGTCGGAATGCCGCGAAACTCACCGAGTCAAAGCGTTTCGCCGTTTGCGGAAGAAAGTCTGATGTAGAACAAGTAGCAGAAGCATACATGCTCAAGAGGGATCACCCGAAATTCAAAGGCAACTGAATTTCGGCAACCGGGGCATCGAAGTCGGAATGCCGCGAAACTCACCGAGTCAAAGCGTTTCGCCGTTTGCGGAAGAAGTCTGATGTAGAACAAGTAGCAGAAGCATACATGCTCAAGAGGGATCACCCGAAATTCAAAGGCAACTGAATTTCGGCAACCGGGGCATCGAAGTCGGAATGCCGCGAAACTCACCGAGTCAAAGCGTTTCGCCGTTTGCGGAAGAAAGTCTGATGTAGAACAAGTAGCAGAAGCATACATGCTCAAGAGGGATCACCCGAAATTCAAAGGCAACTGAATTTCGGCAACCGGGGCATCGAAGTCGGAATGCCGCGAAACTCACCGAGTCAAAGCGTTTCGCCGTTTGCGGAAGAAGTCTGATGTAGAACAAGTAGCAGAAGCATACATGCTCAAGAGGGATCACCCGAAATTCAAAGGCAACTGAATTTCGGCAACCGGGGCATCGAAGTCGGAATGCCGCGAAACTCACCGAGTCAAAGCGTTTCGCCGTTTGCGGAAGAAAGTCTGATGTAGAACAAGTAGCAGAAGCATACATGCTCAAGAGGGATCACCCGAAATTCAAAGGCAACTGAATTTCGGCAACCGGGGCATCGAAGTCGGAATGCCGCGAAACTCACCGAGTCAAAGCGTTTCGCCGTTTGCGGAAGAAAGTCTGATGTAGAACAAGTAGCAGAAGCATACATGCTCAAGAGGGATCACCCGAAATTCAAAGGCAACTGAATTTCGGCAACCGGGGCATCGAAGTCGGAATGCCGCGAAACTCACCGAGTCAAAGCGTTTCGCCGTTTGCGGAAGAAAGTCTGATGTAGAACAAGTAGCAGAAGCATACATGCTCAAGAGGGATCACCCGAAATTCAAAGGCAACTGAATTTCGGCAACCGGGGCATCGAAGTCGGAATGCCGCGAAACTCACCGAGTCAAAGCGTTTCGCCGTTTGCGGAAGAAGTCTGATGTAGAACAAGTAGCAGAAGCATACATGCTCAAGAGGGATCACCCGAAATTCAAAGGCAACTGAATTTCGGCAACCGGGGCATCGAAGTCGGAATGCCGCGAAACTCACCGAGTCAAAGCGTTTCGCCGTTTGCGGAAGAAAGTCTGATGTAGAACAAGTAGCAGAAGCATACATGCTCAAGAGGGATCACCCGAAATTCAAAGGCAACTGAATTTCGGCAACCGGGGCATCGAAGTCGGAATGCCGCGAAACTCACCGAGTCAAAGCGTTTCGCCGTTTGCGGAAGAAGTCTGATGTAGAACAAGTAGCAGAAGCATACATGCTCAAGAGGGATCACCCGAAATTCAAAGGCAACTGAATTTCGGCAACCGGGGCATCGAAGTCGGAATGCCGCGAAACTCACCGAGTCAAAGCGTTTCGCCGTTTGCGGAAGAAAGTCTGATGTAGAACAAGTAGCAGAAGCATACATGCTCAAGAGGGATCACCCGAAATTCAAAGGCAACTGAATTTCGGCAACCGGGCATCGAAGTCGGAATGCCGCGAAACTCACCGAGTCAAAGCGTTTCGCCGTTTGCGGAAGAAGTCTGATGTAGAACAAGTAGCAGAAGCATACATGCTCAAGAGGGATCACCCGAAATTCAAAGGCAACTGAATTTCGGCAACCGGGGCATCGAAGTCGGAATGCCGCGAAACTCACCGAGTCAAAGCGTTTCGCCGTTTGCGGAAGGAAGTCTGATGTAGAACAAGTAGCAGAAGCATACATGCTCAAGAGGGATCACCCGAAATTCAAAGGCAACTGAATTTCGGCAACCGGGGCATCGAAGTCGGAATGCCGCGAAACTCACCGAGTCAAAGCGTTTCGCCGTTTGCGGAAGAAGTCTGATGTAGAACAAGTAGCAGAAGCATACATGCTCAAGAGGGATCACCCGAAATTCAAAGGCAACTGAATTTCGGCAACCGGGGCATCGAAGTCGGAATGCCGCGAAACTCACCGAGTCAAAGCGTTTCGCCGTTTGCGGAAGAAAGTCTGATGTAGAACAAGTAGCAGAAGCATACATGCTCAAGAGGGATCACCCGAAATTCAAAGGCAACTGAATTTCGGCAACCGGGGCATCGAAGTCGGAATGCCGCGAAACTCACCGAGTCAAAGCGTTTCGCCGTTTGCGGAAGAAAGTCTGATGTAGAACAAGTAGCAGAAGCATACATGCTCAAGAGGGATCACCCGAAATTCAAAGGCAACTGAATTTCGGCAACCGGGGCATCGAAGTCGGAATGCCGCGAAACTCACCGAGTCAAAGCGTTTCGCCGTTTGCGGAAGAAAGTCTGATGTAGAACAAGTAGCAGAAGCATACATGCTCAAGAGGGATCACCCGAAATTCAAAGGCAACTGAATTTCGGCAACCGGGGCATCGAAGTCGGAATGCCGCGAAACTCACCGAGTCAAAGCGTTTCGCCGTTTGCGGAAGAAAGTCTGATGTAGAACAAGTAGCAGAAGCATACATGCTCAAGAGGGATCACCCGAAATTCAAAGGCAACTGAATTTCGGCAACCGGGGCATCGAAGTCGGAATGCCGCGAAACTCACCGAGTCAAAGCGTTTCGCCGTTTGCGGAAGAAAGTCTGATGTAGAACAAGTAGCAGAAGCATACATGCTCAAGAGGGATCACCCGAAATTCAAAGGCAACTGAATTTCGGCAACCGGGGCATCGAAGTCGGAATGCCGCGAAACTCACCGAGTCAAAGCGTTTCGCCGTTTGCGGAAGAAGTCTGATGTAGAACAAGTAGCAGAAGCATACATGCTCAAGAGGGATCACCCGAAATTCAAAGGCAACTGAATTTCGGCAACCGGGGCATCGAAGTCGGAATGCCGCGAAACTCACCGAGTCAAAGCGTTTCGCCGTTTGCGGAAGAAAGTCTGATGTAGAACAAGTAGCAGAAGCATACATGCTCAAGAGGGATCACCCGAAATTCAAAGGCAACTGAATTTCGGCAACCGGGGCATCGAAGTCGGAATGCCGCGAAACTCACCGAGTCAAAGCGTTTCGCCGTTTGCGGAAGAAGTCTGATGTAGAACAAGTAGCAGAAGCATACATGCTCAAGAGGGATCACCCGAAATTCAAAGGCAACTGAATTTCGGCAACCGGGGCATCGAAGTCGGAATGCCGCGAAACTCACCGAGTCAAAGCGTTTCGCCGTTTGCGGAAGAAGTCTGATGTAGAACAAGTAGCAGAAGCATACATGCTCAAGAGGGATCACCCGAAATTCAAAGGCAACTGAATTTCGGCAACCGGGGCATCGAAGTCGGAATGCCGCGAAACTCACCGAGTCAAAGCGTTTCGCCGTTTGCGGAAGAAGTCTGATGTAGAACAAGTAGCAGAAGCATACATGCTCAAGAGGGATCACCCGAAATTCAAAGGCAACTGAATTTCGGCAACCGGGGCATCGAAGTCGGAATGCCGCGAAACTCACCGAGTCAAAGCGTTTCGCCGTTTGCGGAAGAAGTCTGATGTAGAACAAGTAGCAGAAGCATACATGCTCAAGAGGGATCACCCGAAATTCAAAGGCAACTGAATTTCGGCAACCGGGGCATCGAAGTCGGAATGCCGCGAAACTCACCGAGTCAAAGCGTTTCGCCGTTTGCGGAAGAAAGTCTGATGTAGAACAAGTAGCAGAAGCATACATGCTCAAGAGGGATCACCCGAAATTCAAAGGCAACTGAATTTCGGCAACCGGGGCATCGAAGTCGGAATGCCGCGAAACTCACCGAGTCAAAGCGTTTCGCCGTTTGCGGAAGAAAGTCTGATGTAGAACAAGTAGCAGAAGCATACATGCTCAAGAGGGATCACCCGAAATTCAAAGGCAACTGAATTTCGGCAACCGGGGCATCGAAGTCGGAATGCCGCGAAACTCACCGAGTCAAAGCGTTTCGCCGTTTGCGGAAGAAAGTCTGATGTAGAACAAGTAGCAGAAGCATACATGCTCAAGAGGGATCACCCGAAATTCAAAGGCAACTGAATTTCGGCAACCGGGGCATCGAAGTCGGAATGCCGCGAAACTCACCGAGTCAAAGCGTTTCGCCGTTTGCGGAAGAAAGTCTGATGTAGAACAAGTAGCAGAAGCATACATGCTCAAGAGGGATCACCCGAAATTCAAAGGCAACTGAATTTCGGCAACCGGGGCATCGAAGTCGGAATGCCGCGAAACTCACCGAGTCAAAGCGTTTCGCCGTTTGCGGAAGAAGTCTGATGTAGAACAAGTAGCAGAAGCATACATGCTCAAGAGGGATCACCCGAAATTCAAAGGCAACTGAATTTCGGCAACCGGGGCATCGAAGTCGGAATGCCGCGAAACTCACCGAGTCAAAGCGTTTCGCCGTTTGCGGAAGAAGTCTGATGTAGAACAAGTAGCAGAAGCATACATGCTCAAGAGGGATCACCCGAAATTCAAAGGCAACTGAATTTCGGCAACCGGGGCATCGAAGTCGGAATGCCGCGAAACTCACCGAGTCAAAGCGTTTCGCCGTTTGCGGAAGAAGTCTGATGTAGAACAAGTAGCAGAAGCATACATGCTCAAGAGGGATCACCCGAAATTCAAAGGCAACTGAATTTCGGCAACCGGGGCATCGAAGTCGGAATGCCGCGAAACTCACCGAGTCAAAGCGTTTCGCCGTTTGCGGAAGAAGTCTGATGTAGAACAAGTAGCAGAAGCATACATGCTCAAGAGGGATCACCCGAAATTCAAAGGCAACTGAATTTCGGCAACCGGGGCATCGAAGTCGGAATGCCGCGAAACTCACCGAGTCAAAGCGTTTCGCCGTTTGCGGAAGAAGTCTGATGTAGAACAAGTAGCAGAAGCATACATGCTCAAGAGGGATCACCCGAAATTCAAAGGCAACTGAATTTCGGCAACCGGGGCATCGAAGTCGGAATGCCGCGAAACTCACCGAGTCAAAGCGTTTCGCCGTTTGCGGAAGAAAGTCTGATGTAGAACAAGTAGCAGAAGCATACATGCTCAAGAGGGATCACCCGAAATTCAAAGGCAACTGAATTTCGGCAACCGGGGCATCGAAGTCGGAATGCCGCGAAACTCACCGAGTCAAAGCGTTTCGCCGTTTGCGGAAGAAGTCTGATGTAGAACAAGTAGCAGAAGCATACATGCTCAAGAGGGATCACCCGAAATTCAAAGGCAACTGAATTTCGGCAACCGGGGCATCGAAGTCGGAATGCCGCGAAACTCACCGAGTCAAAGCGTTTCGCCGTTTGCGGAAGAAGTCTGATGTAGAACAAGTAGCAGAAGCATACATGCTCAAGAGGGATCACCCGAAATTCAAAGGCAACTGAATTTCGGCAACCGGGGCATCGAAGTCGGAATGCCGCGAAACTCACCGAGTCAAAGCGTTTCGCCGTTTGCGGAAGAAGTCTGATGTAGAACAAGTAGCAGAAGCATACATGCTCAAGAGGGATCACCCGAAATTCAAAGGCAACTGAATTTCGGCAACCGGGGCATCGAAGTCGGAATGCCGCGAAACTCACCGAGTCAAAGCGTTTCGCCGTTTGCGGAAGAAGTCTGATGTAGAACAAGTAGCAGAAGCATACATGCTCAAGAGGGATCACCCGAAATTCAAAGGCAACTGAATTTCGGCAACCGGGGCATCGAAGTCGGAATGCCGCGAAACTCACCGAGTCAAAGCGTTTCGCCGTTTGCGGAAGAAAGTCTGATGTAGAACAAGTAGCAGAAGCATACATGCTCAAGAGGGATCACCCGAAATTCAAAGGCAACTGAATTTCGGCAACCGGGGCATCGAAGTCGGAATGCCGCGAAACTCACCGAGTCAAAGCGTTTCGCCGTTTGCGGAAGAAAGTCTGATGTAGAACAAGTAGCAGAAGCATACATGCTCAAGAGGGATCACCCGAAATTCAAAGGCAACTGAATTTCGGCAACCGGGGCATCGAAGTCGGAATGCCGCGAAACTCACCGAGTCAAAGCGTTTCGCCGTTTGCGGAAGAAGTCTGATGTAGAACAAGTAGCAGAAGCATACATGCTCAAGAGGGATCACCCGAAATTCAAAGGCAACTGAATTTCGGCAACCGGGGCATCGAAGTCGGAATGCCGCGAAACTCACCGAGTCAAAGCGTTTCGCCGTTTGCGGAAGAAAGTCTGATGTAGAACAAGTAGCAGAAGCATACATGCTCAAGAGGGATCACCCGAAATTCAAAGGCAACTGAATTTCGGCAACCGGGGCATCGAAGTCGGAATGCCGCGAAACTCACCGAGTCAAAGCGTTTCGCCGTTTGCGGAAGAAGTCTGATGTAGAACAAGTAGCAGAAGCATACATGCTCAAGAGGGATCACCCGAAATTCAAAGGCAACTGAATTTCGGCAACCGGGGCATCGAAGTCGGAATGCCGCGAAACTCACCGAGTCAAAGCGTTTCGCCGTTTGCGGAAGAAAGTCTGATGTAGAACAAGTAGCAGAAGCATACATGCTCAAGAGGGATCACCCGAAATTCAAAGGCAACTGAATTTCGGCAACCGGGGCATCGAAGTCGGAATGCCGCGAAACTCACCGAGTCAAAGCGTTTCGCCGTTTGCGGAAGAAGTCTGATGTAGAACAAGTAGCAGAAGCATACATGCTCAAGAGGGATCACCCGAAATTCAAAGGCAACTGAATTTCGGCAACCGGGGCATCGAAGTCGGAATGCCGCGAAACTCACCGAGTCAAAGCGTTTCGCCGTTTGCGGAAGAAAGTCTGATGTAGAACAAGTAGCAGAAGCATACATGCTCAAGAGGGATCACCCGAAATTCAAAGGCAACTGAATTTCGGCAACCGGGGCATCGAAGTCGGAATGCCGCGAAACTCACCGAGTCAAAGCGTTTCGCCGTTTGCGGAAGGAAGTCTGATGTAGAACAAGTAGCAGAAGCATACATGCTCAAGAGGGATCACCCGAAATTCAAAGGCAACTGAATTTCGGCAACCGGGGCATCGAAGTCGGAATGCCGCGAAACTCACCGAGTCAAAGCGTTTCGCCGTTTGCGGAAGAAAGTCTGATGTAGAACAAGTAGCAGAAGCATACATGCTCAAGAGGGATCACCCGAAATTCAAAGGCAACTGAATTTCGGCAACCGGGGCATCGAAGTCGGAATGCCGCGAAACTCACCGAGTCAAAGCGTTTCGCCGTTTGCGGAAGAAGTCTGATGTAGAACAAGTAGCAGAAGCATACATGCTCAAGAGGGATCACCCGAAATTCAAAGGCAACTGAATTTCGGCAACCGGGGCATCGAAGTCGGAATGCCGCGAAACTCACCGAGTCAAAGCGTTTCGCCGTTTGCGGAAGAAGTCTGATGTAGAACAAGTAGCAGAAGCATACATGCTCAAGAGGGATCACCCGAAATTCAAAGGCAACTGAATTTCGGCAACCGGGGCATCGAAGTCGGAATGCCGCGAAACTCACCGAGTCAAAGCGTTTCGCCGTTTGCGGAAGAAGTCTGATGTAGAACAAGTAGCAGAAGCATACATGCTCAAGAGGGATCACCCGAAATTCAAAGGCAACTGAATTTCGGCAACCGGGGCATCGAAGTCGGAATGCCGCGAAACTCACCGAGTCAAAGCGTTTCGCCGTTTGCGGAAGAAAGTCTGATGTAGAACAAGTAGCAGAAGCATACATGCTCAAGAGGGATCACCCGAAATTCAAAGGCAACTGAATTTCGGCAACCGGGGCATCGAAGTCGGAATGCCGCGAAACTCACCGAGTCAAAGCGTTTCGCCGTTTGCGGAAGAAGTCTGATGTAGAACAAGTAGCAGAAGCATACATGCTCAAGAGGGATCACCCGAAATTCAAAGGCAACTGAATTTCGGCAACCGGGGCATCGAAGTCGGAATGCCGCGAAACTCACCGAGTCAAAGCGTTTCGCCGTTTGCGGAAGAAAGTCTGATGTAGAACAAGTAGCAGAAGCATACATGCTCAAGAGGGATCACCCGAAATTCAAAGGCAACTGAATTTCGGCAACGGGGCATCGAAGTCGGAATGCCGCGAAACTCACCGAGTCAAAGCGTTTCGCCGTTTGCGGAAGAAAGTCTGATGTAGAACAAGTAGCAGAAGCATACATGCTCAAGAGGGATCACCCGAAATTCAAAGGCAACTGAATTTCGGCAACCGGGGCATCGAAGTCGGAATGCCGCGAAACTCACCGAGTCAAAGCGTTTCGCCGTTTGCGGAAGAAGTCTGATGTAGAACAAGTAGCAGAAGCATACATGCTCAAGAGGGATCACCCGAAATTCAAAGGCAACTGAATTTCGGCAACCGGGGCATCGAAGTCGGAATGCCGCGAAACTCACCGAGTCAAAGCGTTTCGCCGTTTGCGGAAGAAAGTCTGATGTAGAACAAGTAGCAGAAGCATACATGCTCAAGAGGGATCACCCGAAATTCAAAGGCAACTGAATTTCGGCAACCGGGGCATCGAAGTCGGAATGCCGCGAAACTCACCGAGTCAAAGCGTTTCGCCGTTTGCGGAAGAAAGTCTGATGTAGAACAAGTAGCAGAAGCATACATGCTCAAGAGGGATCACCCGAAATTCAAAGGCAACTGAATTTCGGCAACCGGGGCATCGAAGTCGGAATGCCGCGAAACTCACCGAGTCAAAGCGTTTCGCCGTTTGCGGAAGAAGTCTGATGTAGAACAAGTAGCAGAAGCATACATGCTCAAGAGGGATCACCCGAAATTCAAAGGCAACTGAATTTCGGCAACCGGGGCATCGAAGTCGGAATGCCGCGAAACTCACCGAGTCAAAGCGTTTCGCCGTTTGCGGAAGAAGTCTGATGTAGAACAAGTAGCAGAAGCATACATGCTCAAGAGGGATCACCCGAAATTCAAAGGCAACTGAATTTCGGCAACCGGGGCATCGAAGTCGGAATGCCGCGAAACTCACCGAGTCAAAGCGTTTCGCCGTTTGCGGAAGGAAGTCTGATGTAGAACAAGTAGCAGAAGCATACATGCTCAAGAGGGATCACCCGAAATTCAAAGGCAACTGAATTTCGGCAACGGGGCATCGAAGTCGGAATGCCGCGAAACTCACCGAGTCAAAGCGTTTCGCCGTTTGCGGAAGAAAGTCTGATGTAGAACAAGTAGCAGAAGCATACATGCTCAAGAGGGATCACCCGAAATTCAAAGGCAACTGAATTTCGGCAACCGGGGCATCGAAGTCGGAATGCCGCGAAACTCACCGAGTCAAAGCGTTTCGCCGTTTGCGGAAGAAAGTCTGATGTAGAACAAGTAGCAGAAGCATACATGCTCAAGAGGGATCACCCGAAATTCAAAGGCAACTGAATTTCGGCAACCGGGGCATCGAAGTCGGAATGCCGCGAAACTCACCGAGTCAAAGCGTTTCGCCGTTTGCGGAAGAAGTCTGATGTAGAACAAGTAGCAGAAGCATACATGCTCAAGAGGGATCACCCGAAATTCAAAGGCAACTGAATTTCGGCAACCGGGGCATCGAAGTCGGAATGCCGCGAAACTCACCGAGTCAAAGCGTTTCGCCGTTTGCGGAAGAAAGTCTGATGTAGAACAAGTAGCAGAAGCATACATGCTCAAGAGGGATCACCCGAAATTCAAAGGCAACTGAATTTCGGCAACCGGGGCATCGAAGTCGGAATGCCGCGAAACTCACCGAGTCAAAGCGTTTCGCCGTTTGCGGAAGAAGTCTGATGTAGAACAAGTAGCAGAAGCATACATGCTCAAGAGGGATCACCCGAAATTCAAAGGCAACTGAATTTCGGCAACCGGGGCATCGAAGTCGGAATGCCGCGAAACTCACCGAGTCAAAGCGTTTCGCCGTTTGCGGAAGAAGTCTGATGTAGAACAAGTAGCAGAAGCATACATGCTCAAGAGGGATCACCCGAAATTCAAAGGCAACTGAATTTCGGCAACCGGGGCATCGAAGTCGGAATGCCGCGAAACTCACCGAGTCAAAGCGTTTCGCCGTTTGCGGAAGAAAGTCTGATGTAGAACAAGTAGCAGAAGCATACATGCTCAAGAGGGATCACCCGAAATTCAAAGGCAACTGAATTTCGGCAACCGGGGCATCGAAGTCGGAATGCCGCGAAACTCACCGAGTCAAAGCGTTTCGCCGTTTGCGGAAGAAGTCTGATGTAGAACAAGTAGCAGAAGCATACATGCTCAAGAGGGATCACCCGAAATTCAAAGGCAACTGAATTTCGGCAACCGGGGCATCGAAGTCGGAATGCCGCGAAACTCACCGAGTCAAAGCGTTTCGCCGTTTGCGGAAGGAAGTCTGATGTAGAACAAGTAGCAGAAGCATACATGCTCAAGAGGGATCACCCGAAATTCAAAGGCAACTGAATTTCGGCAACCGGGGCATCGAAGTCGGAATGCCGCGAAACTCACCGAGTCAAAGCGTTTCGCCGTTTGCGGAAGAAGTCTGATGTAGAACAAGTAGCAGAAGCATACATGCTCAAGAGGGATCACCCGAAATTCAAAGGCAACTGAATTTCGGCAACGGGGCATCGAAGTCGGAATGCCGCGAAACTCACCGAGTCAAAGCGTTTCGCCGTTTGCGGAAGAAGTCTGATGTAGAACAAGTAGCAGAAGCATACATGCTCAAGAGGGATCACCCGAAATTCAAAGGCAACTGAATTTCGGCAACCGGGGCATCGAAGTCGGAATGCCGCGAAACTCACCGAGTCAAAGCGTTTCGCCGTTTGCGGAAGAAAGTCTGATGTAGAACAAGTAGCAGAAGCATACATGCTCAAGAGGGATCACCCGAAATTCAAAGGCAACTGAATTTCGGCAACCGGGGCATCGAAGTCGGAATGCCGCGAAACTCACCGAGTCAAAGCGTTTCGCCGTTTGCGGAAGAAAGTCTGATGTAGAACAAGTAGCAGAAGCATACATGCTCAAGAGGGATCACCCGAAATTCAAAGGCAACTGAATTTCGGCAACGGGGCATCGAAGTCGGAATGCCGCGAAACTCACCGAGTCAAAGCGTTTCGCCGTTTGCGGAGAAAGTCTGATGTAGAACAAGTAGCAGAAGCATACATGCTCAAGAGGGATCACCCGAAATTCAAAGGCAACTGAATTTCGGCAACCGGGGCATCGAAGTCGGAATGCCGCGAAACTCACCGAGTCAAAGCGTTTCGCCGTTTGCGGAAGAAAGTCTGATGTAGAACAAGTAGCAGAAGCATACATGCTCAAGAGGGATCACCCGAAATTCAAAGGCAACTGAATTTCGGCAACCGGGGCATCGAAGTCGGAATGCCGCGAAACTCACCGAGTCAAAGCGTTTCGCCGTTTGCGGAAGAAGTCTGATGTAGAACAAGTAGCAGAAGCATACATGCTCAAGAGGGATCACCCGAAATTCAAAGGCAACTGAATTTCGGCAACCGGGGCATCGAAGTCGGAATGCCGCGAAACTCACCGAGTCAAAGCGTTTCGCCGTTTGCGGAAGAAGTCTGATGTAGAACAAGTAGCAGAAGCATACATGCTCAAGAGGGATCACCCGAAATTCAAAGGCAACTGAATTTCGGCAACCGGGGCATCGAAGTCGGAATGCCGCGAAACTCACCGAGTCAAAGCGTTTCGCCGTTTGCGGAAGAAGTCTGATGTAGAACAAGTAGCAGAAGCATACATGCTCAAGAGGGATCACCCGAAATTCAAAGGCAACTGAATTTCGGCAACCGGGGCATCGAAGTCGGAATGCCGCGAAACTCACCGAGTCAAAGCGTTTCGCCGTTTGCGGAAGAAGTCTGATGTAGAACAAGTAGCAGAAGCATACATGCTCAAGAGGGATCACCCGAAATTCAAAGGCAACTGAATTTCGGCAACCGGGGCATCGAAGTCGGAATGCCGCGAAACTCACCGAGTCAAAGCGTTTCGCCGTTTGCGGAGGAAGTCTGATGTAGAACAAGTAGCAGAAGCATACATGCTCAAGAGGGATCACCCGAAATTCAAAGGCAACTGAATTTCGGCAACCGGGGCATCGAAGTCGGAATGCCGCGAAACTCACCGAGTCAAAGCGTTTCGCCGTTTGCGGAAGAAGTCTGATGTAGAACAAGTAGCAGAAGCATACATGCTCAAGAGGGATCACCCGAAATTCAAAGGCAACTGAATTTCGGCAACCGGGGCATCGAAGTCGGAATGCCGCGAAACTCACCGAGTCAAAGCGTTTCGCCGTTTGCGGAAGAAGTCTGATGTAGAACAAGTAGCAGAAGCATACATGCTCAAGAGGGATCACCCGAAATTCAAAGGCAACTGAATTTCGGCAACCGGGGCATCGAAGTCGGAATGCCGCGAAACTCACCGAGTCAAAGCGTTTCGCCGTTTGCGGAAGAAGTCTGATGTAGAACAAGTAGCAGAAGCATACATGCTCAAGAGGGATCACCCGAAATTCAAAGGCAACTGAATTTCGGCAACCGGGGCATCGAAGTCGGAATGCCGCGAAACTCACCGAGTCAAAGCGTTTCGCCGTTTGCGGAAGAAAGTCTGATGTAGAACAAGTAGCAGAAGCATACATGCTCAAGAGGGATCACCCGAAATTCAAAGGCAACTGAATTTCGGCAACCGGGGCATCGAAGTCGGAATGCCGCGAAACTCACCGAGTCAAAGCGTTTCGCCGTTTGCGGAAGAAGTCTGATGTAGAACAAGTAGCAGAAGCATACATGCTCAAGAGGGATCACCCGAAATTCAAAGGCAACTGAATTTCGGCAACCGGGGCATCGAAGTCGGAATGCCGCGAAACTCACCGAGTCAAAGCGTTTCGCCGTTTGCGGAAGAAGTCTGATGTAGAACAAGTAGCAGAAGCATACATGCTCAAGAGGGATCACCCGAAATTCAAAGGCAACTGAATTTCGGCAACCGGGGCATCGAAGTCGGAATGCCGCGAAACTCACCGAGTCAAAGCGTTTCGCCGTTTGCGGAAGAAAGTCTGATGTAGAACAAGTAGCAGAAGCATACATGCTCAAGAGGGATCACCCGAAATTCAAAGGCAACTGAATTTCGGCAACCGGGGCATCGAAGTCGGAATGCCGCGAAACTCACCGAGTCAAAGCGTTTCGCCGTTTGCGGAAGAAAGTCTGATGTAGAACAAGTAGCAGAAGCATACATGCTCAAGAGGGATCACCCGAAATTCAAAGGCAACTGAATTTCGGCAACCGGGGCATCGAAGTCGGAATGCCGCGAAACTCACCGAGTCAAAGCGTTTCGCCGTTTGCGGAAGAAGTCTGATGTAGAACAAGTAGCAGAAGCATACATGCTCAAGAGGGATCACCCGAAATTCAAAGGCAACTGAATTTCGGCAACCGGGGCATCGAAGTCGGAATGCCGCGAAACTCACCGAGTCAAAGCGTTTCGCCGTTTGCGGAAGAAGTCTGATGTAGAACAAGTAGCAGAAGCATACATGCTCAAGAGGGATCACCCGAAATTCAAAGGCAACTGAATTTCGGCAACCGGGGCATCGAAGTCGGAATGCCGCGAAACTCACCGAGTCAAAGCGTTTCGCCGTTTGCGGAAGAAAGTCTGATGTAGAACAAGTAGCAGAAGCATACATGCTCAAGAGGGATCACCCGAAATTCAAAGGCAACTGAATTTCGGCAACCGGGGCATCGAAGTCGGAATGCCGCGAAACTCACCGAGTCAAAGCGTTTCGCCGTTTGCGGAAGAAGTCTGATGTAGAACAAGTAGCAGAAGCATACATGCTCAAGAGGGATCACCCGAAATTCAAAGGCAACTGAATTTCGGCAACCGGGGCATCGAAGTCGGAATGCCGCGAAACTCACCGAGTCAAAGCGTTTCGCCGTTTGCGGAAGAAAGTCTGATGTAGAACAAGTAGCAGAAGCATACATGCTCAAGAGGGATCACCCGAAATTCAAAGGCAACTGAATTTCGGCAACCGGGGCATCGAAGTCGGAATGCCGCGAAACTCACCGAGTCAAAGCGTTTCGCCGTTTGCGGAAGAAAGTCTGATGTAGAACAAGTAGCAGAAGCATACATGCTCAAGAGGGATCACCCGAAATTCAAAGGCAACTGAATTTCGGCAACCGGGGCATCGAAGTCGGAATGCCGCGAAACTCACCGAGTCAAAGCGTTTCGCCGTTTGCGGAAGAAGTCTGATGTAGAACAAGTAGCAGAAGCATACATGCTCAAGAGGGATCACCCGAAATTCAAAGGCAACTGAATTTCGGCAACCGGGGCATCGAAGTCGGAATGCCGCGAAACTCACCGAGTCAAAGCGTTTCGCCGTTTGCGGAAGAAAGTCTGATGTAGAACAAGTAGCAGAAGCATACATGCTCAAGAGGGATCACCCGAAATTCAAAGGCAACTGAATTTCGGCAACCGGGGCATCGAAGTCGGAATGCCGCGAAACTCACCGAGTCAAAGCGTTTCGCCGTTTGCGGAAGAAGTCTGATGTAGAACAAGTAGCAGAAGCATACATGCTCAAGAGGGATCACCCGAAATTCAAAGGCAACTGAATTTCGGCAACCGGGGCATCGAAGTCGGAATGCCGCGAAACTCACCGAGTCAAAGCGTTTCGCCGTTTGCGGAAGAAAGTCTGATGTAGAACAAGTAGCAGAAGCATACATGCTCAAGAGGGATCACCCGAAATTCAAAGGCAACTGAATTTCGGCAACCGGGGCATCGAAGTCGGAATGCCGCGAAACTCACCGAGTCAAAGCGTTTCGCCGTTTGCGGAAGAAAGTCTGATGTAGAACAAGTAGCAGAAGCATACATGCTCAAGAGGGATCACCCGAAATTCAAAGGCAACTGAATTTCGGCAACCGGGGCATCGAAGTCGGAATGCCGCGAAACTCACCGAGTCAAAGCGTTTCGCCGTTTGCGGAAGGAAGTCTGATGTAGAACAAGTAGCAGAAGCATACATGCTCAAGAGGGATCACCCGAAATTCAAAGGCAACTGAATTTCGGCAACCGGGGCATCGAAGTCGGAATGCCGCGAAACTCACCGAGTCAAAGCGTTTCGCCGTTTGCGGAAGAAAGTCTGATGTAGAACAAGTAGCAGAAGCATACATGCTCAAGAGGGATCACCCGAAATTCAAAGGCAACTGAATTTCGGCAACCGGGGCATCGAAGTCGGAATGCCGCGAAACTCACCGAGTCAAAGCGTTTCGCCGTTTGCGGAAGAAAGTCTGATGTAGAACAAGTAGCAGAAGCATACATGCTCAAGAGGGATCACCCGAAATTCAAAGGCAACTGAATTTCGGCAACCGGGGCATCGAAGTCGGAATGCCGCGAAACTCACCGAGTCAAAGCGTTTCGCCGTTTGCGGAAGGAAGTCTGATGTAGAACAAGTAGCAGAAGCATACATGCTCAAGAGGGATCACCCGAAATTCAAAGGCAACTGAATTTCGGCAACGGGGCATCGAAGTCGGAATGCCGCGAAACTCACCGAGTCAAAGCGTTTCGCCGTTTGCGGAAGAAGTCTGATGTAGAACAAGTAGCAGAAGCATACATGCTCAAGAGGGATCACCCGAAATTCAAAGGCAACTGAATTTCGGCAACCGGGGCATCGAAGTCGGAATGCCGCGAAACTCACCGAGTCAAAGCGTTTCGCCGTTTGCGGAAGGAAGTCTGATGTAGAACAAGTAGCAGAAGCATACATGCTCAAGAGGGATCACCCGAAATTCAAAGGCAACTGAATTTCGGCAACCGGGGCATCGAAGTCGGAATGCCGCGAAACTCACCGAGTCAAAGCGTTTCGCCGTTTGCGGAGGAAGTCTGATGTAGAACAAGTAGCAGAAGCATACATGCTCAAGAGGGATCACCCGAAATTCAAAGGCAACTGAATTTCGGCAACCGGGCATCGAAGTCGGAATGCCGCGAAACTCACCTAGTCAAAGAGTTTCGCCGTTTGCGGAAAAAGTATGATGTAGATCAAGTAGCAGAAGCATACATGCTCAAGAGGGATCACCCAAAATTCAAAGGCAACTGAATTTCGGCAACCGGGGCATCGAAGTCGGAATGCCGCGAAACTCACCGAGTCAAAGCGTTTCGCCGTTTGCGGAAGAAAGTCTGATGTAGAACAAGTAGCAGAAGCATACATGCTCAAGAGGGATCACCCGAAATTCAAAGGCAACTGAATTTCGGCAACCGGGGCATCGAAGTCGGAATGCCGCGAAACTCACCGAGTCAAAGCGTTTCGCCGTTTGCGGAAGAAGTCTGATGTAGAACAAGTAGCAGAAGCATACATGCTCAAGAGGGATCACCCGAAATTCAAAGGCAACTGAATTTCGGCAACCGGGGCATCGAAGTCGGAATGCCGCGAAACTCACCGAGTCAAAGCGTTTCGCCGTTTGCGGAAGAAAGTCTGATGTAGAACAAGTAGCAGAAGCATACATGCTCAAGAGGGATCACCCGAAATTCAAAGGCAACTGAATTTCGGCAACCGGGGCATCGAAGTCGGAATGCCGCGAAACTCACCGAGTCAAAGCGTTTCGCCGTTTGCGGAAGAAGTCTGATGTAGAACAAGTAGCAGAAGCATACATGCTCAAGAGGGATCACCCGAAATTCAAAGGCAACTGAATTTCGGCAACGGGGCATCGAAGTCGGAATGCCGCGAAACTCACCGAGTCAAAGCGTTTCGCCGTTTGCGGAAGAAAGTCTGATGTAGAACAAGTAGCAGAAGCATACATGCTCAAGAGGGATCACCCGAAATTCAAAGGCAACTGAATTTCGGCAACCGGGGCATCGAAGTCGGAATGCCGCGAAACTCACCGAGTCAAAGCGTTTCGCGTTTGCGGAAGAAGTCTGATGTAGAACAAGTAGCAGAAGCATACATGCTCAAGAGGGATCACCCGAAATTCAAAGGCAACTGAATTTCGGCAACCGGGGCATCGAAGTCGGAATGCCGCGAAACTCACCGAGTCAAAGCGTTTCGCCGTTTGCGGAAGAAGTCTGATGTAGAACAAGTAGCAGAAGCATACATGCTCAAGAGGGATCACCCGAAATTCAAAGGCAACTGAATTTCGGCAACCGGGGCATCGAAGTCGGAATGCCGCGAAACTCACCGAGTCAAAGCGTTTCGCCGTTTGCGGAAGAAGTCTGATGTAGAACAAGTAGCAGAAGCATACATGCTCAAGAGGGATCACCCGAAATTCAAAGGCAACTGAATTTCGGCAACCGGGGCATCGAAGTCGGAATGCCGCGAAACTCACCGAGTCAAAGCGTTTCGCCGTTTGCGGAAGAAGTCTGATGTAGAACAAGTAGCAGAAGCATACATGCTCAAGAGGGATCACCCGAAATTCAAAGGCAACTGAATTTCGGCAACCGGGGCATCGAAGTCGGAATGCCGCGAAACTCACCGAGTCAAAGCGTTTCGCCGTTTGCGGAAGAAGTCTGATGTAGAACAAGTAGCAGAAGCATACATGCTCAAGAGGGATCACCCGAAATTCAAAGGCAACTGAATTTCGGCAACCGGGGCATCGAAGTCGGAATGCCGCGAAACTCACCGAGTCAAAGCGTTTCGCCGTTTGCGGAAGAAGTCTGATGTAGAACAAGTAGCAGAAGCATACATGCTCAAGAGGGATCACCCGAAATTCAAAGGCAACTGAATTTCGGCAACCGGGGCATCGAAGTCGGAATGCCGCGAAACTCACCGAGTCAAAGCGTTTCGCCGTTTGCGGAAGAAAGTCTGATGTAGAACAAGTAGCAGAAGCATACATGCTCAAGAGGGATCACCCGAAATTCAAAGGCAACTGAATTTCGGCAACCGGGGCATCGAAGTCGGAATGCCGCGAAACTCACCGAGTCAAAGCGTTTCGCCGTTTGCGGAAGAAGTCTGATGTAGAACAAGTAGCAGAAGCATACATGCTCAAGAGGGATCACCCGAAATTCAAAGGCAACTGAATTTCGGCAACCGGGGCATCGAAGTCGGAATGCCGCGAAACTCACCGAGTCAAAGCGTTTCGCCGTTTGCGGAAGAAAGTCTGATGTAGAACAAGTAGCAGAAGCATACATGCTCAAGAGGGATCACCCGAAATTCAAAGGCAACTGAATTTCGGCAACCGGGGCATCGAAGTCGGAATGCCGCGAAACTCACCGAGTCAAAGCGTTTCGCCGTTTGCGGAAGAAAGTCTGATGTAGAACAAGTAGCAGAAGCATACATGCTCAAGAGGGATCACCCGAAATTCAAAGGCAACTGAATTTCGGCAACCGGGGCATCGAAGTCGGAATGCCGCGAAACTCACCGAGTCAAAGCGTTTCGCCGTTTGCGGAAGAAGTCTGATGTAGAACAAGTAGCAGAAGCATACATGCTCAAGAGGGATCACCCGAAATTCAAAGGCAACTGAATTTCGGCAACCGGGGCATCGAAGTCGGAATGCCGCGAAACTCACCGAGTCAAAGCGTTTCGCCGTTTGCGGAAGAAGTCTGATGTAGAACAAGTAGCAGAAGCATACATGCTCAAGAGGGATCACCCGAAATTCAAAGGCAACTGAATTTCGGCAACCGGGGCATCGAAGTCGGAATGCCGCGAAACTCACCGAGTCAAAGCGTTTCGCCGTTTGCGGAAGAAAGTCTGATGTAGAACAAGTAGCAGAAGCATACATGCTCAAGAGGGATCACCCGAAATTCAAAGGCAACTGAATTTCGGCAACCGGGGCATCGAAGTCGGAATGCCGCGAAACTCACCGAGTCAAAGCGTTTCGCCGTTTGCGGAAGAAGTCTGATGTAGAACAAGTAGCAGAAGCATACATGCTCAAGAGGGATCACCCGAAATTCAAAGGCAACTGAATTTCGGCAACCGGGGCATCGAAGTCGGAATGCCGCGAAACTCACCGAGTCAAAGCGTTTTCGCCGTTTGCGGAAGCGAGTGTGGATGTAGAACAAGTATGCAGAAGCATACATTGCTCAAGAGGGATCACCCGAAACTCAAAGGCAATTGAATTTCGGCATACCGGGGAATCGAAGTCGGAATGTCGCAAAACTCATCGAGTCAAATCGTTTCGCCGTTTGACGGAAGCGATGTGATGTAGAACAAGGTAGCAGAAGCATACATGCTCAAGAGGGATCACCCGAAATTCAAGAGGCAACTGAATTTCGGCAACCCTGGGCATCGAAGTCGGAATGCCGCGAAACTCAACGAGTCAAAGCGTACCGCCGTTTGCGGAAGGAAGGTACTGTAGAACAAGTAGCAGAAGCATGCTAAGCTCCAAGAGGGATCACACGAAATTCAAAGGCAACTGAATTTTGGGCAACTGGGGCATCGAAGTCGGAATGCCGGGAAACTAACCGAGTCAAAGCGTTTAGCCGTTTGCGGGAGGAAGTGTGATGTAGAAGAAGTAGCATAAGCATACATGCTCAAGAGGGATCACCCGAAATTCAAAGGCAACTGAATTTCGGCAACCGGGGAATCCAAGTCGGAATGCCGCAAAACTCACCGAGTCAAAGCGTTTAGCCGTTTGCGGAAGCGACTGTGATGTAGAACAAGTAGCAGAAGCATACATGCTCAAGAGGGATCACCCGAAATTCAAAGGCAACTGAATATTCGGCCAATCGGGCAATCAAAGTCGGAATTTGCCGCGAAACTCATCGGATTCAAAGCATTACGCACCTTTGCGGAAGAGGAAGTGTGATGTAAAACAAGCATCAGCAGCAGTACATGCTCAAGATGGATCACCCCGAAATTCAAAGGCAACTGAATTTCGGCAACCGGGGGAATCCAAGTCGTAATGTCGCAAAAACTCATCGAGTCAAACCGTTTCGCTGTTTGCGGAAGCGGATCTTGTGAAGTAGAACAAGTAGCAGAAGCAAAACGATGGATCAATGAGGGAACACCCGAGAATTCAAAGGCAACTGAATTACGTCAATCGAGGCAGTACAATGTCGAATTGCCGCGAAACTCATCGAGTCAAAGCATTCCGCCCTTTGCGGAGGAAGTGTGATGTAGAACAAGTAGCAGAATCATACATGCTCCAAGAGGGATCACCCAAAATTTCAAAGCAAACTGAATTTCGGCAATCGGAGGCATCAAAGTCGGAAAGCCGCGAAACTCATCGAGTCAAAGCGATTCGCTGTTTGCGGACGCGAGTGTGATGTAGAATCAAGTAGCAGAAGCAAACATGCTCAAGAGGGATCACCCGAAATTCAAAGGCAACTGAAATTTCGGCAACCTTGGCATCGACGTCGAAATGCCGCTAAACTCAACGAGTCAAAGCGTTACGCCCTTTGCGGAAGAAGTCTACTGTAGAACAAGTAGCAAGAAGCATGCATGCCTCAAGAGGATTCACTACGAAATTCACAGGCAACCTGAATTTTGGGCTACTGTGGCATCGAAGTCGGAATGCCGAGAAACTAAACCGAGTCAAAGCTTGGTTTAGCCGTTTGTGTGCGGGCGGAAGTGTGATGTAGAAGAAGTAGCATAAGCATACATGCTCAAGAGGGATCACCCGAAATTCAAAGGCAACTGAATTTCGTAACCGGGAAGCGAAGTCGGTAATGCCGCGAAACTCACAGAGTCAAAGCGTTTAGAGGATTTTAGCCGTTTGCGGGAGGAAGTGTGATGTAGAAGAAGTAGCTTAAGTCATACATGCTCAAGAGGGATCACCCGAAATTCAAAAGGCAACTGAATTTCGGCAACCGGGAATCCAAGTCGGAATGCCGCAAAAACTCACCGATTCAAAAGCGTTTCGGCTGTTTGCGGACGCGAACAATCTGATGTAGAACAAGTAGCAGAAGCATACATGCTCAAGAGGGATCACCCGAAATTCAAAGGCAAACTGAATTTCGGCAATCGGGGCATCAAAGTCGGAATGCCGCGAAACTCATCGAGTCAAAGCATTACGCCCTTTGCGGAAGGAAGTGTGATGTAGAACAAGTAGCAGAAGCATACATGCTCAAGAGGGATCACCCGAAATTCAAAGGCAACTAAATTTCGGCAACCGGGGAATCCAAGTCGGAATGTCGCAAAACTCATCGAGTCAAACCGTTTCGCTGTTTGCGGAAGCGAGTGTGATGTAGAACAAGTAGCAGAAGCATACATGATCAAGAGGGATCACCCGAAATTCAAAGGCAACTGAATTTCGGCAATCGAGGCATCAATGTCGGAATGCCGCGAAACTCATCGAGTCAAAGCATTACGCCCTTTGCGGAAGGAAGTGTGATGTAGAACAAGTAGCAGAAGCATACATGCTCAAGAGGGATCACCCGAAATTCAAAGGCAACTGAATTTCGGCAATCGGGGCATCAAAGTCGGAATGCCGCGAAACTCATCAAGTCAAAGCGTTTCGCTGTTTGCGGAAGCGAGTGTGATGTAGAACAAGTAGCAGAAGCATACATGCTCAAGAGGGATCACCCGAAATTCAAAGGCAACTGAATTTCGGCATACCTGGGCATCGAAGTCGGAATGCCGCGAAAGCCAACGAGTCAAAGCGTTACGCCCTTAGCGGAAGGAATGTACGGTAGAACAAGTAGCAGAAGCATGGCATGCTCAAGAGGGATTTCACACGAAATCCACGAGCCAAGCTGAATTTTGGGCAACTGGGGCATCGAAGTCGGAATGCCGGGAAACTAACCGAGTCAAAGCGTTTAGCCGTTTGCGGGAGGAAGTGTGATGTAGAAGAAGTAGCATAAGCATACATGCTCAAGAGGGATCACCCGAAATTCAAAGGCAACTGAATTTCGGCAACCGGGGAATCCAAGTCGGAATGCCGCAAAACTCACAGAGTCAAAGCGTTTAGCCGTTTGCGGGAGGAAGTGTGATGTAGAAGAAGTAGCATAAGCATACATGCTCAAGAGGGATCACCCGAAATTCAAAGGCAACTGAATTTCGGCAACCGGGGAATCCAAGTCGGAATGCCGCAAAACTCACCGAGTCAAAGCGTTTCGCTGTTTGCGGAAGCGACTGTGATGTAGAACAAGTAGCAGAAGCATACATGCTCAAGAGGGATCACCCGAAATTCAAAGGCAACTGAATTTCGGCAATCGGGGCATCAAAGTCGGAATGCCGCGAAACTCATCGAGTCAAAGCATTACGCCCTTTGCGGAAGGAAGAGGGGGGGGGAAGGGGAGGGTGTGAAGGGGGGAGTGGGGGAGGGGGGGAGGGGGGTGATAGTAGACGACAAGTAGCAGAAGCATACATGCTCAAGAGGGATCACCCGAAATTCAAAGGCAACTGAATTTCGGCAACCTGGGCATCGAAGTCGGAATGCCGCGAAACTCAACGAGTCAAAGCGTTACGCCCTTTGCGGAAGGAAGTGTACTGTAGAACAAGTAGCAGAAGCATGCATGCTCAAGAGGGATCACACGACATTCAAAGGCAACTGAATTTTGGGCAATTGGGGCATCGAAGTCGGAATGCCGGGAAACTAACCGAGTCAAAGCGTTTAGCCGTTTGCGGGAGGAAGTGTGATGTAGAAGAAGTAGCAGACGCATAACATGCACAAGAGGGATCACCCTAAATTCAAAGGCAACTGAATTTCGGCAACCGGAAGCAATCGACGTTGGAAATGCCGCGAAACTCATTGAGTCCAACGACGTTTTCGCCGTATTGCGCGGAAGCGAGTGTGATGTAGAACAAGTAGCAGAAGCATACATGCTCAAGACGGGATCACACCGAAATTCAAAGGCAACTGAATTTCGGCAATCGTGGCATCAAATTTCAGGAATGCCGCGAAACTCATACACGAGTCAAAGCATTACGCCCTTTGCGGAAGGAAGTGTGATGTAGAACAAGTTAGCAGAAGCATACATGCCTCAAGAAGGGATCACCCGAAACTCAAAGGCAACTGAATTTCGGCAACCGTGGGAATCGAAGTCGGAATGTCGCAAAACTCATCGGGGGGAGTCCCAATCAATTTCGCTTTTTGCGGAGCGATGTTTGATGTAGAACAAGTAGCAGAAGCATACATGCTCAAGAGGGATCACCCATAGTTCAAAGGCAACTGAATTTTCGCATAAGAAACCCATGGGCATCGAAGTCTGAATGGCCGCGAAACTCACCGAGTCAAAGCGTTACGCCCTTTGCGGAAGAAGTGTACTGTAGAACAAGTAGCAGAAGCATACATGCTCAAGAGGATTCCCACCGAAATTCAAAGGCAACCTGAATAATTTGGGCAACTGTGGCATCGAAGTCGGAATGCCGGGAAACTAACCGAGATCAAAGGCGTTTAGGCCCGTTTGCGGGAGAAGTGTGATGTATAAGAAGTAGCATAAGCCATACATGCTCAATGAGGGATCAACCCGAAATTCAAAGGCAACTGAAATTTCGGCATCCGGGGAATCCCAAGTCCGTAGGAATGCCGCAAAACTCACAGAGTCATAGCGTTTAGCCCGTTTTCGGGAAGGAAGTGTGATGTAGAATAAGTTACATAAGCATAACTGGCTCAATAGGGATCACCCGAAATTCAAAGGCAACTGAATTTCGGCGAACCGGGGAATCCAAGTCGGAATGCCGCGAAACTCACCGAGTCAAAGCGTTTCGCTGTTAGCGAAGCGACTGTGATGTAGAACAAGTCAGCCCAGAAGCAGACATGCTTCAAGAGGGAATCACCCCGAAAACAAAGGCAACTGGAATTCGGCAATCGGGGCATCAAAGACGGTAATGATGCCTCGAAACTCATCGAGTCAAAAGCATTACGCCTCTTTGCGGAAGAAAGAAGATGTAAAAACAAGTATCAGAAGCATACATGCTCAAGAGGGATCACCCGAAATTCAAGAAGAGCAACAGAATTTCGGCAACGGGGCATTCCGATAGATCGGAATGCCGCGAAACTCAACGAGTCAAACGCATTACGCCCTTTGGCGGAAGGAAGGTTTGATGTAGAACAAGTAGTCATAAAGCATGCATGCTCAAGAGGGATCACCCGACATTCAAAGGCAACTGAATTTGGGTCAACATTGGGGGGCATCGAAAAGTCGGAATGCCGGGAAACTTAACCGAGTTCAAAGCGGTCTTCCGCCGATCGCGGAGGAATTTCTGATGTAGAAAGAAGTAGCATAAAGCATACATGCTCAAGAAGGATCACCCGAAATTCCAAGGCAACTAAATTTACGGCAACCGGGCATCGAACTGTCGGAATGCCGCGAAACTCACCGAGTCAAAGCGATTCGCCGTTTTAGGAGGAAAGTCTAATGTAGAACAAGTGAGCAGAAGCATACATGCTCAAGAGGGATCACCGAAATTTCAAAGGCAACTCAATTTCGGCAATCGGGGAATCGTTTGAAGTTCGGAATGCCGCGAAACTCACCGAGTCAACGCGTTTAGAGTTTGCGGAAAGAATTCTTGTGTAGAACAAGTAGCAGTAGAAAACATGCTCAAGAGGGATCACCCGAAATTCAAAGGCAACGGAATTTTGATTTAACACCGGCATCGAAACATAATGCTGTGAAAATCACGAGTCAACGCGTTTCATGTTTGCGGAAGGAAGTTTGATGTAGAAAAAAAGTAGCAGAAGCGTACATGCTCAAGAAGGGATCACCCGAAATTCAGGGGCAACTGAATTTCGCAACACGGTGCATCGAAGTCGAGACTGCCGCGAAACACACCGAGTCAAAGAGTTTCGCTGTTTGCGGAGGAAAGTCTGATGTAGAACAAGTAGCCGAAGCATACATGCTCAAGAGGGATCACCCAAAATTCAAAGGCAACTGAATTTCGGCAACCGGGGCATCGAAGTCGGAATGCCGCGAAACTCACCGAGTCAAAGCGTTTCGCCGTTTGGAGAAGGAAGTCTGATGTAGAACAAGTAGCAGAAGCATAAATGCTAAGAGGGATTAGCCGAAATTCAAAGGCAACTGAATTTCGGCAACCGGGGTATCGAAGTCGGAATGCCGTGACACTAACCGAGTCAAAGCGTTTCGCTGTTTGCGGAAAAAGGTCTGATGTAGAACAAGTAGCAGAAGCATACATGCTCAAGAGGGATCACCCGATATTCAAAGGCAACTGAATTTCGGCAACTGGGCATCGAAGTCGGAATGCCGCGAAACTCACCGCGTCAAAACGTTTCGCCGTTTGCAGAAGGAAGTCTGATGTAGAACAAGTAGCAGAAGCATAAATGCTCAAGAGGGATCACTCGAAATTCAAAGGCAACTAAATTTCGGCAACCGGGGCAACTAAGTCGGAATGCGGCGAAACTCACCGAGTCAAAGCGTTTCGCCATTTGCGGAAGAAAGTCTGTTGTAGAACAAGTAGCAGAAGCATACATGCTCAAGAGGGATCACCTGAAATTCAAAGGCAATTGAATTTCGGCAACCGGGGCATCGAAGTCCGAATGCCGCGAAACTCACCGAGTCAAAGCGTTTCGCCGTTTGGAGAAGGAAGTCTGCTGTAGAACAAGTAGCAGAAGCATAAATGCTAAGAGGGATCAGCCGAAATTCAAAGGCTACTGAATTTCGGCAACCGGGGCATCGAAGTCGGAATGCCGCGAAACTCACCGAGTCAAAGCGTTTCGCCGTTTGCGGAGGAAGTCTGATGTAGAACAAGTAGCAGAAGCATACATGCTCAAGAGGGATCACCCGAAATTCAAAGGCAACTGAATTTCGGCAACCGGGGGATCGAAGTCGGAATGCCGCGAAACTCACCGAGTCAAAGCGTTTCGCCGTTTGCGGAAAA
Organism: Populus alba x Populus x berolinensis; assembly: GCA_029228515.1. NCBI lineage: Eukaryota > Viridiplantae > Streptophyta > Magnoliopsida > Malpighiales > Salicaceae > Populus > Populus alba x Populus x berolinensis. Next base: position 1,225,369 of record CM055353.1, on the reverse strand, counting down.
AAGTCTGATGTAGAACAAGTAGCAGAAGCATACATGCTCAAGAGGGATCACCGAAATTCAAAGGCAACAGAATTTCGGCAACCGGGGCATCGAAGTCGGAATGCCGCGAAACTCACCGAGTCAAAATGTTTCGCCGTTTGCGGAGGAAAGTCTGATGTAGAGCAAGTAGCAGAAGCATACATGCTCAAGAGGGATCACCCGAAATTCAAAGGCAACTGAATTTCGGCAACCGGGGCGTCGAATTCGGAATGCGGCGAAACTCACCGAGTCAAAGCGTTTCGCCATTTACGGAAAAAAGTCTGATGTAGAACAAGTAGCAGAAGCATAAATGCTCAAGAGGGATCACCTGAAATTCAAAGGCAATTGAATTTCGGCAACCGGGGCATCGAAGTCGGAATGCGGCGAAACTCACCGAGTCAAAGCGTTTCGCCGTTTGCGGAAGAAAGTTGATGTAGAACAAGTAGCAGAAGCATACATGCTCAAGAGGGATCACCTGAAATTCAAAGGCAATGATTTCGGCAACCGGGGCATCGAAGTCGGAAGCCGGGAAACTCAGAGTCAAAAGCGTTTC